>BLSH010346013.1:27694-57095 GCA_018402905.1 Glandirana rugosa | reverse complement strand
CACCCCTCCAGCACACTGACCACCCGGGCGATGGATGGGGGGCATCCTCCCCACCCACCCCTCCAGCACCCAGACCTCCCGGGCGATGGATGGGGGGCATCCTCCCCACTCACTCCTCCAGCACACTGACCACCCGGGCGATGGATGGGGGGCATCCTCCCCACCCACCCCTCCAGCACACTGACCACCCGGGCGATGGATGGGGGGCATCCTCCCCACCCACCCCTCCAGCACCCAGACCTCCCGGGCGATGGATGGGGGGCATCCTCCCCACTCACTCCTCCAGCACACTGACCACCCGGGCGATGGATGGGGGGCATCCTCCCCACCCACCCCTCCAGCACACTGACAAGGAGCTCAGCCCGGGGTCTGCTGCCATGTGGAGGAGGAGAGTGGCTGTGCCAGGTGCTGCTGCCGCTCATAATAGGGAATGATGGAAGCTTAACACCCATCCATGTCCAACCCTTCCTATATGGCTGTGCTCGGGGTCCATAGATTTTACCCCCAATCTGGCCAAAAATAGCCAAATCGATTGTCTGTTGTCTGATCTGTCTTAAAGCTGAACTCCGGGCATAAAACTTTCATTTAAATATATTGCTCAAAAGTCACAAAGGATATAAATCTACCAATTGTGTGCCAAACGCATTTACAAACCCAGATATTACCTTGTAAAAATAGCACTGTGCTGTACATTGCCTGTGCAGAGAGCAGAGCTGTGGGAGGGGCCCAGCAGGCTCCACCCACTACAGGAGGGGGCGGAGACAAGACCAGTCCCCTGGCATAAGGAGAACGAGAGAGCAGATTTTTTTGGGGGGGTCAGCAGGCTCCACCCATTGCAGAAAACTACAGGAGGGGTGGAGACAAGACCAGTCCCCCTGCACAAAGAGAGAGAGAGCAGAGCTGTGGGAGGGGCCAGCAGGCTCCACCCACTACATGAGGGGGCGGAGACAAGACCAGTCCCCCTGCACAAAGAGAGAGAGCAGAGCTGTGGGAGGGGCCCAGCAGGCTCCACCCACTACATGAGGGGGCGGAGACAAGACCAGTACCCCTGCACAAAGAGAGAGAGCAGAGCTGTAGGAGGGGCCCAGCAGGCTCCACCCACTACATGAGGGGGCGGAGACAAGACCAGTCCCCCTGCACAAAGAGAGAGAGCAGAGCTGTGGGAGGGGCCCAGCAGGCTCCACCCACTACATGAGGGGGCGGAGACAAGACCAGTCCCCCTGCACAGGGAGAGGGAGCAGCAGTGGGTGGTCTTTATTACAGGAAGTCTCACACTGGATCACTGCACAGATCTGGGAGAAATACACAAAGCTCACCGAGATTCCAGAAGAAGTCATGTGACCGATATTGGCCTTTTGCGGCCACATATGTGAGATTTTGCAGAGATTGGCCGCCACTTTGGTCCCCCATCCCCCAACATTCATAGGTGCAGAGATCTACCCATCAATCGTTGTGTTTGTTCAGAAAATGTCTGTTCCTGGGCACCTCTGCTTATTATACCAGCTAATAATCTCCAAGAAGGAACCTCCATGTGGGGGGCCACCCATAGACCTGGGGGGGCCATTCACAGATGTATCAGTCCCAAAAGTAATTCTGCTTTGTAGCCCGTATAGCGGGACAGGCACTTTCACTGTTATTAAGGTGAACACTCAGGGGTCTGCTTATATAAAAATATCCACATGGCCGTTTGTTCAGTGAATCTGCAATATACTTTTCTTCTGTGTTATTGGGCAAAACAAATGTTCTTGAGGTTATTTTCTCTTCTGTACAAATGATGTTTTATTGTTTAAATGGCATCATGCCACTAGATGGAGCTGAGGAGCAAAGGAAATACATTTGTCTTTGTAACGGGAGATAAAATGGAACAATTAACTCTTTACTGCGAGATAAAGTGTAACAATTAACTCTTTACTGTGAGATAAAATGTAACAATTAACTCTTTACTGTGAGATAAAATGTAACAATTAACTCTTTACTGGGAGATAAAGTGTAACAATTCTAACCATTTCTTACATTTATTTGCTGATTCCCTTTAAAGTTCTTTAGAAATGTTACATTGTATCCCTGGTTGCAAAGAAATGTATTTCCTATTTTCCCAGCTCCATCAGTATTTCATTACAGTCCTTCAGAAGAGAAAACAGAATTTACAAAGGTCGATTTTGCCCAGTTCACCGGACAAATGGTGGCACCGTTGTTCTCTGTATAAATAGACTCCTTGGTGTTGGGGGTTAAAGGCCAACTCTGGCAACTAAAAATGATCCCTTGCAGTGGGGTTGGACCAGCACTGAAAGGGTTAATTGCTTGTTTTATCTAAGGGAGAGGAGAAACAATTTTGCTTACCCCACCCTCTGCTCCATAATACTCTGGTGATGGATTGTCTCTTGATATCATCACTTTCAATACAGGGCTAGGGACCCTGCTTTGGTATTTATTATGTCAAACCACTGGAGCACGGGGGAGAAGAAGCTGCAGGGACCAGCCTAGTTACCGGGAGAAGCAGAGGATCAGGTAAGTACATTTTTTTTGTTCCCCTAGAATTAAATAAGCAAATTAACCCTTGCAATGAAGGCACAGCCTAACTACAGGAGATCATTTTAGTGTCATAGTTTCTCAAAGTTGGGTTTTAATGCTTTGGGTTGAGTGTTCAGGCTTTGGGCAGGGAAGCATTGAGTGTTCAGGCTTTTGCCAGTGAAGGGTTGAATGTTCAGGCTTTGGCCAGAGAAGGGTTGAGTGTTCAGGCTTTGACCAGTGAAGGGTTGAGTGTTCAGGTGTTGGTCAGCAATGGGTTGAGTGTTCAGGCTTTGGGCAGTGAAGGGTTGAGTGTTCTGGCTTTGGGCAGTGAAGGGTTGAGTGTTGAGGCTTTGGGCAGTGAAGGGTTAAGTGTTCAGGTTTTGGGCAGTGAAGGGTTGAGTGTTCAGGCTTTGGGCAGTGAAGGGTTGAGTGTTCAGGCTTTGGGCAGTGAAGGGTTGGGTGTTCAGGTTTTGGGCAGTAAAGGGTTGAGTGTTCTGGCTTTGGACAGTGAAGGGTTGAGTGTTCAGGTTTTGGGCAGTCAAGGGTTGAGTGTTCAGGCTTTGGGCAGTAAAGGGTTGAGTGTTCAGGCTTTGGCCAGCAACGGGTTGAGTGTTCAGGTTTTGGGCAGTGAAGGGTTGAGTGTTCAGGCTTTGGGCAGTAAAGGGTTGAGTGTTCAGACTTTGGCCAGCAACGGGTTGAGTGTTCAGGTTTTGGGCAGTGAAGGGTTGAGTGTTCAGGCTTTGGGCAGTAAAGGGTTGAGTGTTCAGGTTTTGGGCAGTGAAGGGTTGAGTGTTCAGGCTTTGACCAGTGAAGGGTTGAGTGTTCAGGCTTTGGGCAGGGAAGCATTGAGTGTTCAGGCTTTGAGCAGTGAAGGGTTCAGTGTTCAAGCTTTGGGCAGTGAATGGTTGAGTGGCGCAGTGTGGGGTCATTTTCCCTTACTGGTGGGATGAAATATCACTTCTTGGCTTCATGTTAAAATAACAGCACTGATGACCAAGTTCCACCAATTCCACCTGGAGCAATTCTGGAGCTTCTGAAATCTGTGGGTGATCGGATCTTCAAGTAAATGGCGACAAGTCCTTTTCACGCATCTGATGTTTGGTCTCACCATCAACTGGCAGTGTTTACTGATCAGGCCCAGGCATCCCAGTGCAGAGGCCCTGCCATACGTTGGAGGTCCCTCCTTCTATCTTGGTGCCCTAAGCTAGGCTGTAGCCAGCTTGAGCTCTATTTTTTTTCATTATCTGGGTTCATTGGGTTTCTCTTAAGTCCAGGGAAGTGATTAGTTCTGCCTGCTCCTGGGGAGTGTTCTCCAGAAGACAGAGTGAGCAGATACAATTTTTATTCATGTCCCTGAGAAATTTATACCAGTGATGTGGACTGGAGAATGGGAATAGATATATGGGTAGACCTTCTAGATGGGTCCTTCCCACCCAGACATTGCCTGGAGAGGATGTCAGTGTAAGGGATACTTATCTTTGCCTCCTAAGCTTGTTGTCTGGGGGGAATGTGAGTCCAGACGTCCTTTCCTCCCAGGCTTGCTGCCTGTGGAGGGTATAGCTGGTAGGAAGTCTAGGACACGCTTCTATGGCCTGCTGCCTGGGGAGAATATAGCTGGTAGGAGGTCTAGGACTTGCTTCTAAGGGTTGCTGCCTGCAGAGGTATTAGCTGATAGGACTTCTAGGACATTCTCCTATGCCTTGCTGCCTGTGGAGGGTATAGCTCTTAGGAGGTCTAGGACATGCTTCTAAGGTCTGCTGCCTGGGGAGAATATAGCTGGTAGGAGCTCTAGGACATGCTTCTAAGGCCTGCTGCCTGCAGAAGGATTAGCTGATAGAAGTTCTAGAACGTTCCCTTATGCCTTGCTGCCTGTGGAGGGTATAGCTGCTAGAAGTTCTAGGCCATGCTTCTAAGGCTTGCTGCCTGGGGAGGATATAGCTGGTAGGAGGTCTAGGACATGCTTCTGAGGCTTGCTGCCTGGGGAGGATATAGCTGGTAGGAGGTCTAGGACATGCTTCTAAGACCTGCTGCCTGTGGAGGATATAGCTGGTAGGAGGTCTAGGACATGCTTCTAAGGCTTGCTGCCTTGGGAGGGTATGGCTGGTAGGAGGTCTAGGACATGCTTCTGAGGCTTGCTGCCTGGGGAGGGTATGGCTGGTAGGAGATCTAGGGCATGCTTCTAAGGCCTGCTACATGGGGAGGATATAGCTGGTAGGAGGTCTAGGACATGCTTCTAAGGCCTGCTGCCTGTGGAGGATATAGCTGGTAGGAGGTCTAGGACATGCTTCTAAGGCTTGCTGCCTGGGGAGGGTATGACTGGTAGGAGGTCTAGGGAATGCGTCTAAGGCCTGCTGCCTTGGGAGGGTATAGCTGGTAGGAGGTCTAGGACATGCTTCTAAGGCCTGCTGCCTGTGGAGGATATAGCTGGTAGGAGGTCTAGGACATGCTTCTAAGGCTTGCTGCGTGGGGAGGGTATGACTGGTAGGAGGTCTAGGGCATGCTTCTAAGACCTGCTGCCTTGGGAGGGTAAAGCGGTATAGCTGGCAGGAGGTCTAGGACAGGCTTCTAAGGCTTGCTGCCTGGGGAGGGTATGGCTGGTAGGAGATCTAGGGCATGCTTCTAAGGCCTGCTACATGGGGAGGATATAGCTGGTAGGAGGTCTAGGACATGCTCCTATGCCTTGCTGCCTATGGAGGGTATAGCTGGTAGGGGGTCTAGGGAATGCGTCTAAGGCCTGCTGCCTGTGGAGGGTATAGCTGGTAGGAGGTCTAGGACATGCTTCTAAGGCCTGCTGCCTGTTGAGGATATAGCTGGTAGGAGGTCTAGGACATGCTTCTAAGGCCTGCTGCCTGTGGAGGGTATAGCTGGTAGGAGGTCTAGGACATGCTTCTAAGGCCTGCTGCCTGTGGAGGGTATAGCTGGTAGGAGGTCTAGGACATGCTTCTGAGGCCTGCTGCCTGGGGAGGATATAGCTGGTAGGAGGTCTAGGACATGCTTCTAAGGCCTGCTGCCTGTTGAGGATATAGCTGGTAGGAGGTCTAGGACATGCTTCTAAGGCCTGCTGCCTGTGGAGGGTATAGCTGGTAGGAGGTCTAGGACATGCTTCTGAGGCCTGCTGCCTGGGGAGGATATAGCTGGTAGGAGGTCTAGGACATGCTTCTAAGGCCTGCTGCCTGTTGAGGATATAGCTGGTAGGAGGTCTAGGACATGCTTCTAAGGCCTGCTGCCTGTGGAGGGTATAGCTGGTAGGAGGTCTAGGACATGCTTCTAAGGCCTGCTGCCTGTGGAGGGTATAGCTGGTAGGAGGTCTAGGACATGCTTCTGAGGCCTGCTGCCTGGGGAGGATATAGCTGGTAGGAGGTCTAGGACATGCTTCTAAGGCCTGCTGCCTGGGGAGGATATAGCTGGTAGGAGGTCTAGGACATGCTTCTAAGGCTTGCTGCCTGGGGAGGGTATGACTGGTAGGAGGTCTAGGGAATGCGTCTAAGGCCTGCTGCCTGTGGTGGGTATAGCTGGTAGGAGGTCTAGGACAGGCTTCTAAGGCTTGCTGTGTGGGGAGGGTATGACTGGTAGGAGGTCTAGGGCATGCTTCTAAGGCTTGCTGCGTGGGGAGGGTATGACTGGTAGGAGGTCTAGGGCATGCTTCTAAGACCTGCTGCCTTGGGAGGGTATAGCAGTATAGCTGGCAGGAGGTCTAGGACAGGCTTCTAATGCCTGCTGCCTGCAGAAGGTTTAGTTGGTAGGAGGCCTAGGACATTCTTCTAAGGCCTGCTGCCTATGGAGGGTATAGCTGGTAGAAGGTCCATGCTTCTTAGACCCATGGCCTGTGGTAGGAAGCAGAAGAAGATTCCTGCTCCCTATATTGCCCATCTGAACTTATAGGTCAACAACTGGCCTGTGAGATGGGCCTGGACCAAGGATACCTAAAGGTAGCTGAACATTTGGCCTACCAAATCTTTATTAGTCAGTGGCAGAGGGAACTTTCGGTGCTGTTTTGGGGTACCCTGTACCCCCAACAAATCACCAATAAAATAATAGCAAAAAGAAGATTGATGTAGTGGAAGTCAGTCTGTCTGTTGCCATCGGTGGGTCGGTGATAGTCAGGGGGCAGCAACAAGCCAAATCACCAGTAGGAAGGCTGGCGGGGGTGGGGGTTGGGCGGAGGATATAAGCATCTCCTTAGGGGGTCATTGATATACCAATACAGTATAAGACTATGAGAGACAGGGCAGACACTTCTGTAGATCAGTAGGATCACCCCTATGCATCTCACCTATCTCACGGCTACCCTCCCTTGGTTTATTAATCTGACACAGGAGGATCTGATGGTGAACTGATGAAAATAGTAAAAGCAGAAGATGAAGAAATGTCTGACCACGTGAAAGATATAAAAAAGAAAACATTTTTGGAGAAACGTCCTTCTCGGGGGTCCCTCCGCTGATTATACAGGTCCCCCATGTGACAGCGCTCAGGGATTGTCAGTAGGTCCCTTAGGGGGTGAGGCCCTGTCATGTGGGGTATTGGGGGGGTTGTACCTATCCTACCCGTTCCTTATGGTTGTTACGATCTTCTTGAATCCTAATATTCAGATCCACTCTTAAAATCAATCAGGCATCACTTTAGCCCCATCAATGGGAGTGAAATATCACCGTCCTATACCATGGTGCTACAGGTTTATTCGTAGATCAAACAAGCAGCACTTTGCTGAGACTTGGCTACCTCAGGCCAGAGCCTTTCTACATATCTGGGCTGGGCGGGGCCCTCAGTGGCCCCAGGTGTGGGAGGAGTCAGGCCTGATTACATCATCACACACTGCTCTATGACATCATTTCAACATTACATCCGCCATCTACACTTATTGCAGGCAATCTTGTGTATTATGACCGGTGATATCATTGTACCATTTTGCAGGAGGATGATCTGGACGGAATCCACATTGTGGCCTTTGCTGAGGAGGAGGACCCAGGTACAGTTATATTACTAGAGGAGTGTCTGTCACTGTGATGTCAGCAGAGCAGCTGAGGTGTCTGCAGTCTCCGCCCACGGGATAGCCTCTAGATGTATGGTGGCTCCAGTGCTCTGTAGTGATTGGGGAAGTCAAAGTGACAAGATGGAGTTTTATGTCTTTTCTGACCTGATCTCACGGCCCCCCATTTCTGCTTTCAGATGGTTATGAATTCATCCAGATCCTGAAGGAAGTGGCCAGAGAAAACACAGAGAACCCCAAGCTCAGCATCGTCTGGATCGACCCCGATGACTTCCCACTGGTGCGTGTCACTGTCAGCTCTCACTTCTCTAAACCATGTTCTCCAATGAGAAATTGTCCCTCCTTACCCTATGATGTCACATTGTGTCCCTCTGATAGGACCTCCTTTCCAAGTCATGACCACCAGCAATGTCTCATGATCCCCTTTCCTTACCATGTGATGATGTCACATTGTGTCCCTCTGATAGGACCTCCTTTCCAAGTCATGACCACCAGCAGTGTTTCATGATCCCCCTTCCTTACCATGTGATGATGTCACATCATGTCCCTCTGATAGGACCTCCTCTCCAAGTCATACCTCTCATTGCCACATCTTGTCCATCTGAAAGGACTTCCTCTTTAAGTCCTGTCTGCCAGTGTCACGTGATCACCCTTCCTTACCCTCTGATGAAGTCACATCATGTTTCTCTGATATGCCCTCCTCTCCAAGTCCTGTCCAATAATGTCACATGACCACCCTTTCCTTAGCGATCCTGAAGATGCCACATCATGTCCCTCCTTTAAGGCCACTTCTGCCATATCCACCAATGTCACATGACCCCCCCTCTAATAACGTCACATCATGTTCCTCTGACAGAACCTCCTCTCCAAGTCATGTCTGTCAATGTAATTTGTGTCCATCTGAAAGGACTTCCTCTTTAAGTCCTGTCTGCCAGTGTCACATGATCACCCTTCCTTACCCTCTGATGATGTCACATGGTGTTTCTCTGATAAGACTTCTTCTCCAAGTGCTGTCCATTAATGTCACATGACCACCCTTTCCTTGCAGAGTTTCATGATGCCACATCATATCCCTCCTTTAGGACCACGTCTGCCATGTCCACCAATGTCACATGATCACCCCTCTGATAATGTCACATCATGTCCTTCTGATATGACCTTCTATCCAAGTCATGTCTGTCAAGGTTATATCATCACCTTTCCTTAACCTCTGATGATGTCACATTATGTCCACCTGATAGGACCTTCTCTCCAAGTCTTGTCAAGCAATGTCACGTAATCACCCTTCCATACCCACTGATGATGCAAAGTCAAATCCCTCGGAAAAGACCTCCTCTCCAAGGCATGTCCACCAATGTCACATGATCACCCTTCCTTACTATCTGGTGATGCAACATCATGTCGCTCTGATAGAACCTCCTCTACAAGTCATATCCATCAGGTCATGTAATCACCTATCGGCGATCTGATAATGCAACATCATGTCCCTTTGATAGGACCTCCTCACAGAGTCAGATTTGCCAGTTTCCCATGATCATTCTTCCTCACTCTATAGTGTCATAATGGGTCCTGCTTATAGGATTTCCTCTCCAAGTCATGTCCCGCTGTTATTCGGTCTACCAATGTCCCAACACTACTCCCTACCTTCTGATGATGCCACATTGTGTCCCTCCAATAGGATCTCCTCTTCAAGTCATGTCCCACCATTGTCCCATCCACCAATATCACTTTAACTCTCTCTACCCTCTGATGATGTCACACCATGTTCCTCTTCTCCTGGAGTCATGCCCACCAATGTCCCATCACTGCTCTCTACCTTCTGATGATGTCACAATCACGTCCTCCCAATAGGATGTTCAATTCAAATCCATCTGTCGCCCCATCTTCCATTGTCCCATAACTGCTCTCTACCATCCAAATAATGTCATATCATGTATCTCTTATATGATCACTACTCTGAATCATGTCCGTTGTTACAAGGTCTACCAATGTTCCATCGCAACTCCCTACCTTTTGATATATTATGTCCTTCCAATAGGATTTCCTGTCCATGGCATGCCCCACTGTCAACCCATACACCAATATCACATTACTCCTCTCTACCCTCTGATGATGTCACATCGTGTCCCTCCTGTCCCATCATAGCTCCCTACCTTCTGATGATGTCACTTCATGATCTCCTCTCTGAGTCGTAACCACCATTATCACATTGACCATCTCTGCTCTTCAATGATGTCACATTGTGCCCCTCTGATATGATCTTCTCATGGAGTCATGCCATCCAACGTTACATCATTCCTCCTTACCCTCTGATGATGTCACATCATGTCCCTCTGATATGATCTTCTCATGGAGTCATGCCATCCAATGTCATATTATTCCTCCCTCCCCTCTGATGATGTCACATCGCGTCCCTCTGATAGGATCTTCTCATGGAGTCATGCCATCCAATGTCATATTATTCCTCCCTCCCCTCTGATGATGTCACATCGCGTCCCTCTGATATGATCTTCTCATGGAGTCATGCCACCCATTGTCATATTATTCCTCCCTACCCTCTGATGATGTCACATCATGTCCCTCTGATAGGATCTTCTCATGGAGTCATGCCATCCAATGTCATATTATTCCTCCCTCCCCACTGATGATGTCACATCGCGTCCCTCTGATAGGATCTTCTCATGGAGTCATGCCATCCAACGTTACATTATTCCTCCCTACCCTCTGATGATGTCACATCGCGTCCCTCTGATATGATCTTCTCATGGAGTCATGCCACCCATTGTCATATTATTCCTCCCTCCCCTCTGATGATGTCACATCATGTCCCTCTGATAGGATCTTCTCATGGAGTCATGCCATCCAATGTCATATTATTCCTCCCTCCCCTCTGATGATGTCACTTTGAGGTTTATTTACTGCAGATGGAATGGGCAAAATCAGGCTCACTTCTACATAGAAACCAATCAGCTTCCAGGTTTTATTGCCAAAGCTTAAAGCAGAGTTCCACCCATTTAAAAGTCAGCAGCTACAAAAAGTGTATCTTCTGACTTTTAATAATCAGACACTCACCCGTCCCACACTCCAGCGATGTGGCCGCCTGATGCCTCCATCCTCTCCCCCTCCCCTCGGCGGAGCCGGCATGACAAATGTGGGTGCCCTGGCTGTGAAGTACTGCGCGTGCACGAGCCGCGCTGCACGTTGTGAATGGCCGGGCAATCTTATGGGACCCGTGACATGTCCCAGAAGATTGCAGGGAGGGAGAACTTCCTTCCGGCGCCGCGGCACCAGGAGAGGAAGTGGGACCTGGGTATCTATGAAAACTAGGTACCCGCTCCCTCCCCCAAAAAAATGGCATGCCAATTGTAGCAGGCCTGGGGGTCACCATTACTTAAAGCGGAAGTTCCACTTTTGGGTGGAACTCCGCTTTAATTGAAGAAGCTGAGGTTAGAAGCTGATTGGCTGCCATGCACAGCTGCACCGGATTCTGAGTGCTCCAGTTTTAGTAAATCTCCCCCATTGTGACCCTCAAATATGATCTCCTCTCTGAGTCATGACCACCAATGTCCTATTACCCTTCCCTACTCTTAATGACGTCACTCTGTGTCTCTGTTATGTGACAATGACAAATCTTTAACTCAGTAACTATCTTTATTGTCACCAATGAGTTTATGCCTCACAGTGTCCTTTTCCTGTATGATGTCACACTGTATATATGATGTCATATTATCACTCCCCCCTGTAATGATTAGGATTGTCTGAAGATGTCACATGAGGAGTTTTCTCGCCATCTGATGATAAATACTGTGCCTGTATAATGTGATAGTCATGCTTCAGCTAATCTATGAGGTCGTGATGTCAGCTTAGTGATGTCATAA
Organism: Glandirana rugosa; assembly: GCA_018402905.1. Taxonomy (NCBI): domain Eukaryota; kingdom Metazoa; phylum Chordata; class Amphibia; order Anura; family Ranidae; genus Glandirana; species Glandirana rugosa. The sequence continues at coordinate 45,719 of BLSH010346013.1, read as the reverse complement.
TGCCAGTTTTCTGTTTACTGATGTCATATTATCAGTCTTCCTATTGTTGGGTGATGTAATACTGTGCTTCCTCTGTGTGATGATGTAATATAATGATGATGTCATATCTGATTCTATCTACAGTTGGTGACATATTGGGAGAGAACTTTCCACATTGACCTGTTCCGGCCTCAGATCGGAGTTGTTAATGTAACCGATGTAAGTATCAGACATTTGTATTTACCCACAAGAGATGGCCGGCAGATAACTGATTCTTATATAATTGGTCAAACTCTGATGAACACCTTACAATAGTCCATATTATCCAATGTGATGCGTGGGGGAGGAGCGCAGGTCTGGGTTGAGATTGGTGAATATAGAATATCTGGTAATATCACTGTACAGCTTTTATGACCCAAATCTCCCCATTCATAGCATTTACACAATTTCCATAACATGTTCTCTAAGATTTATTCTCATGCTTAAATTCTGGAGAAAAATCTGTGCTTGTAACATTGCATTGCTATTCTAAAGCCCATCATGATCTCTCCAACTACTCTCACTACTTCAGGTATTGCCAATGCTCAGGATACTTGTAGTAGACTGGACATGGTCAATGCTCAGGATACTTGTAGTAGACTGGACATGGTCAATGCTCAGGATACTTGTAGTAGACTGGACATGGTCAATGCTCAGGATACTTGTAGTAGACTGGACATGGTAAATGCTCGGGATACTTGTAGTAGACTGGGCATGGTCAATGCTCAGAATACTTGTAGTAGACTGGACATGGTAAATGCTCGGGATACTTGTAGTAGACTGGACATGGTCAATGCTCAGAATACTTGTAGTAGACTGGACATGGTCAATGCTCAGGATACTTGTAGTAGACTGGACATGATCAATGCTCGGGATACTTGTAGTAGACTGGACATGGTCAATGCTCAGGATACTTGTAGTAGACTGGACATGGTAAATGCTCGGGATACTTGTAGTAGACTGGGCATGGTCAATGCTCAGAATACTTGTAGTAGACTGGACATGGTAAATGCTCGGGATACTTGTAGTAGACTGGACATGGTCAATGCTCGGGATACTTGTAGTAGACTGGACATGGTCAATGCTCAGGATACTTGTAGTAGACTGGACATGGTAAATGCTCGGGATACTTGTAGTAGACTGGACATGGTCAATGCTCAGAATACTTGTAGTAGACTGGACATGGTCAATGCTCAGGATACTTGTAGTAGACTGGACATGGTCAATGCTCGGGATACTTGTAGTAGACTGGACATGGTAAATGCTCGGGATACTTGTAGTAGACTGGACATGGTCAATGCTCGGGATACTTGTAGTAGACTGGACATGGTCAATGCTCAGGATACTTGTAGTAGACTGGACATGGTCAATGCTCAGGATACTTGTAGTAGACTGGAAATGGTCAATGCTCGGGATACTTGTAGTAGACTGGACATGGTCAATGCTCAGGATACTTGTAGTAGACTGGACATGGTCAATGCTCAGGATACTTGTAGTAGACTGGACATGGTCAATGCTCGGGATACTTGTAGTAGACTGGACATGGTCAATGCTCAGGATACTTGTACTAGACTGGACATGGCCAATGCTCAGGATACTTGTAGTAGACTGGACATGGTCAATGCTCAGGATACTTGTAGCAGACTGGACATGGTCAATGCTCGGGGATACTTGTAGTAGACTGGACATGGTCAATGCTCAGGATACTTGTAGTAGACTGGACATGGTCAATGCTCAGGATACTTGTGGTAGATTGGACATGGTCAATGCTCAGGATACTTGTAGCAGACTGGACATGGTCAATGCTCGGGGTTACTTGTAGTAGACTGGACATGGTCAATGCTCAGGATACTTGTAGTAGACTGGACATGGTCAATGCTCAGGATACTTGTAGTAGACTGGACATGGTCAATGCTCAGGATACTTGTAGTAGACTGGACGTGGTCAATGCTCAGGATACTTGTAGTAGACTGGACATGGTCAATGCTCAGGATACTTGTGGTAGATTGGACATGGTCAATGCTCAGGATACTTGTAGTAGACTGGACATGGTCAATGCTCGGGGATACTTGTAGTAGACTGGACATGGTCAATGCTCAGGATACTTGTAGTAGAATGGACATGGTCAATGCTCCGGATACTTGTAGTAGACTGGGCATGGTCAATGCTCAGGATACTTGTAGTAGACTGGGCATGGTCAATGCTCAGGATACTTGTAGTAGACTGGACATAGTCAATGCTCAGGATACTTGTAGTAGAATGGACATGGTCAATGCTCCGGATACTTGTAGTAGACTGGACATGGTCAATGCTCAGGATACTTGTAGTAGACTGGGCATGGTCAATGCTCAGGATACTTGTAGTAGACTGGACATGGTCAATGCACAGGATACTTGTAGTAGAATGGACATGGTCAATGCTCCGGATACTTGTAGTAGACTGGACATGGTCAATGCTCAGGATACTTGTAGTAGACTGGACATGGTCAATGCTCAGGATACTTGTAGTAGACTGGACATGGTCAATGCACAGGATACTTGTAGTAGACTGGACATGGTCAATGCTCAGAATACTTGTAGTAGACTGGACATGGTCAATGCACAGGATACTTGTAGTAGACTGGACATGGTCAATGCTCAGGATACTTGTATTAGACTGGACATGGTCAATGCTCAGGATACTTGTAGTAGACTGGACATGGTCAATGCTCAGGATACTTGTAGTAGACTGGACATGGTCAATGCTCAGGATACTTGTAGTAGACTGGACATGGTCAGTGCTCAGAATACTTGTAGTAGACTTGACATGGTCAATGCTCAGATTACTAGTAGCAGGCTGGACAGTAATCTGTCCTCAGTATACTGGTAGTAGACCAGACATGGTTGATGTTCAGAGTACTTGTAGTAGACTGGACAAGGTCAGTGCTCAGGATACTTATAGTAGACTGGACATGGGCATTGCTCAGGATACTTGTAGTAGACCAGACATTGTCAGCACCGGGGATACTTGCAAAAGACCAGGCATGGTCACTGCTCAGGATCCATGTAAGAGACCAGACATGGTTGGTGCTCAGGGTGCATGTAGTAGACCAGACGTGGTCAGTGTTCAGGATACTTATAAGAGACCAGGCAGGGTTGGTGCTCAAGATACAGTACATGTAGTAGACCAGACATGGTCAGTGCTCAGGATCCATGTAAGAGACCAGACATGGTCAGTGCCCAGGATACTTGTAGTAGACCAGGCATGGTTGGTGCTCAAAATATGTGTATTAGACCAGATGTGGCCAGGGCCCAGGATACTTATACTAGACCAGACATGGTTGGTGCTTAGTATGCTTGTAGTAGACCAGAAATGGTTGGTGTTCAGGATACTTGTAAGAGACCAGATACGCTTGGTGCTTAGCATGCTTGTAGTAGACTAGACATGGTCAGTTCTCTGGCGTCTCTCAGTGCTCTGGATATCGTCATTACTCAGGATACCTGTGGTAGACCGAACATGGTGGGTGCTTGGGATATTTGTAGTTGACCAGACAAGATTGGTGCTCAGGATATTTAAGGTAGGCTGATCATAGACAGTGCTCATGTAAGTTATAGTAGACTAGACATGGTCAATGCTACTTGTAGTAGGAAAGGCACAGTCTGTGCTCAGGACACTCATATTTGACTATATGTTGTCAGCGCCCAGGATATTTGTAGTAGACCAAACATGGTTGGTGTTCAGGATACTTGAAAAGACCAGACATGGCCAGCGCCCAGGAAACGTATAGCAGACTGGACATGGTTGGTGCTCAGAACACTTGTAGTAAACTGAATATGGTTGGTGTTAGCAAACGCTTGTAGTAGACCAGACATGGTCAGTGCACAGGATTCTTGTAGTAGACCAGACATGGTCAGTGCACAGGATACTTGTAGTAGACCAGACATGGTCAGTGCTCAGGATACTTGTAGTAGACCAGACATGGTCAGTGCACAGGATACTTGTAGTAGACCAGACATGGTCTGTGCTCAGGATACTTGTAGTAGACCAGACACGGTCAGTGCTCAGGATACATGTAGTAGATAGGACATGGACAGCACCCAGGATACTTGTAGTAGACTGGCCATGATTGGTACTCAAGCTGGTTGTAGTACACCAGACATGGTCAGTGCCTTAGATACATCTAGTAGGCCAGACATGGTCAATGCTTAGGTTAACTGTAGTGGACTAGGAATGATCAGCGCTAAGAATACTTGCAGTAGCTCAGGAACTTCCAGTTTCTGACTGGATAATCGTGTGTCCTAGTGAAGGGGACAAACCAAACCCTAGGAGATCAGTCTCCTCAGATTTGATGCGTAAGTTGTCTGATGGGTTTATAGCTCCATAGAACGATGGTGCTGACACCGCATGGCTCTCTGAGGAAGCTCTCAAGGATGAAACGCGTCGGTATTCTAGTTCAGGTGCAAGCTGGCTACTGGGTGAAGTCGGACCGATTCTAAATTCTTGTGACACCTCACTGAGATACAATCTGTGCCACTTCGCCGGTCTGAGGAGTGTTCCTGTGTTCCTTTGCACAGGGTTATTTTCATTCCTTCCTCTGGAGCACAACGGATATTGTTGTATGTGATAAATCCACGCTTGAAGACTCCAGGGTGAGCAGCACTGCCTAAAGCCTGCATGAGAAGTCTGCAGCCCCCGCTTTTGCTTGCGGATTTGTATGCCTGCGAAAATGTGTTACAGCTCAGTGTGCTGTACATGGAGGCACCATTTGTGGCCGATGTGAAGGAAGCCAATACTTTCTATACACATGGAGACTCTGCATGCCATTTCTACACAAGGAATACAATCATTATTCCTGTGGGATTATAGATGTGTGGATGTTCCACTTGTTGACTAATGCAAGCTTGCAGTTATTGGAAGTTCACCATGTATAGATGATATGGAGAACATATCTGATCCACCGACTATACATGATTGGTTGTTTTGTCCCGGAGCCATGCAATGGTCTTATTGCCTGGACTTATGACTGCAATATTCAGCCTGCTTTATATTCATATATTAGTGTATATTTATATACTGTATGTTGAGTACAATATATGTATTAGCAATGAATAATCAATACAGTTGTGAATGGGATGCAGGGTCCAGGTTATAAATCTCTTATATACTTTATGTTTCTTTATGTATGAAGTTTTGAAAGTAGGGGACATTAAATACTTTACAATTTATGATCAGCGCACAGCCAACATGAGGGATATATCCATGTACATATATTCAATACCGAAGCCATTAGCAGTCTCCATTTTTGTGCTATCTCAGGATACTTGTAGTGGACCGGACATGGTCAGTGCTCAGGATACTTGTAGTAGACCGGACATGGTCAGTGCCCAGGATACTTGTAGTGGACTGGACATGGTCTGTGCTCAGGATACTTGTAGTAGACCTGGACATGGTCAGTGCTCAGGATACTTGTAGTGGACTGGACATGGTCTGTGCTCAGGATACTTGTAGTAGACCTGGACATGGTCAGTGCTCAGGATACTTGTAGTAGACCAGACATGGTCAGTGCTCAGGATACTTGTAGTAGACCTGGACATGGTCAGTGCTCAGAATACTTGTAGTAGACCGGACATGGTCAGTGCTCAGTATACTTGTAGTAGACCTGGACATGGTCAATGCTCAGGATACTTGTAGTAGACTGGACATTGTCAGTGCTCAGGATACTTGTAGTAGACCTGGACATGGTCAGTGCTCAGGATACTTGTAGTAGACCTGGACATTGCCAGTGCTCAGGATACCTGTAGTAGACCAGACATGGTCTGTGCTCAGGATACTTGTAGTAGACCTGGACATGGTCAGTGCTCAGGATACTTGTAGTAGACCTGGACATGGTCAGTGCTCAGGATACTTGTAGTAGACCAGACATGGTCTGTGCTCAGGATACTTGTAGTAGACCTGGACATGGTCAGTGCTCAGGATACTTGTAGTAGACCAGACATGGTCAGTGCTCAGGATACTTGTAGTAGACCAGACATGGTCAGTGCTCAGGATACTTGTAGTGGACTGGACATGGTCAGTGCTCAGGATACTTGTAGTAGACCTGGACATGGTCAGTGCTCAGGATACTTGTAGTAGACCAGACATGGTCTGTGCTCAGGATACTTGTAGTAGACCTGGACATGGTCAGTGCTCAGGATACTTGTAGTAGACCTGGACATTGTCAGTGCTCAGGATACTTGTAGTAGACCATACATGGTCTGTGCTCAGGATACTTGTAGTAGACCTGGACATGGTCAGTGCTCGGGATACTTGTAGTAGACCTGGACATGGTCAGTGCTCAGGATACTTGTAGTAGACCTGGACATGGTCAGTGCTCAGGATACTTGTAGTAGACTTGTAGTAGACCTGGACATGGTCAGTGCTCAGGATACTTGTAGTAGACCAGACATGGTCTGTGCTCAGGATACTTGTAGTAGACCTGGACATGGTCAGTGCTCGGGATACTTGTAGTAGACCAGACATGGTCTGTGCTCAGGATACTTGTAGTAGACCTGGACATGGTCTGTGCTCAGGATACTTGTAGTAGACCTGGACATGGTCAGTGCTCAGGATACTTGTAGTAGACCTGGACATTGTCAGTGCTCAGGATACTTGTAGTAGACCTGGACATTGCCAGTGCTCAGGATACTTGTAGTAGACCAGACATGGTCTGTGCTCAGCATACTTGTAGTAGACCTGGACATGGTCAGTGCTCAGGATACTTGTAGTAGACCTGGACATGGTCAATGCTCAGGATACTTGTAGTAGACTGGACATGGTCAGTGCTCAGGATACTTGTAGTAGACCAGACATGGTCTGTGCTCAGGATACTTGTAGTAGACCAGACATGGTCTGTGCTCAGGATACTTGTAGTAGACCTGGACATGGTCTGTGCTCAGGATACTTGTAGTAGACCTGGACATGGTCAGTGCTCAGGATACTTGTAGTAGACCTGGACATGGTCAGTGCTCAGGATACTTGTAGTAGACCTGGACATGGTCAGTGCTCAGGATACTTGTAGTAGACCAGACATGGTCAGTGGTCAGGATACTTGTAGTAGACTGGACATGGTCTGTGCTCAGGATACTTGTAGTAGACCAGACATGGTCAGTGCACAGGATACTTGTAGTAGACCTGGACATGGTCTGTGCTCAGGATACTTGTAGTAGACCAGACATGGTCAGTGCTCAGGATACTTGTAGTAGACCTGGACATGGTCAGTGCTCCGGATACTTGTAGTAGACCTGGAAATTGTCAGTGCTCAGGATACTTGTAGTAGACCTGGACATTGTCAGTGCTCAGGATACTTGTAGTAGACCTGGACATTGTCAGTGCTCAGGATACTTGTAGTAGACTGGACATTGTCAGTGCTCAGGATACTTGTAGTAGACCTGGACATGGTCAGTGCTCAGGATACTTGTAGTAGACCTGGACATTGTCAGTGCTCAGGATACTTGTAGTAGACCTGGACATGGTCAGTGCTCAGGATACGTGTAGTAGACCTGGACATGGTCAGTGCTCAGGATACTTGTAGTAGACCTGGACATGATCGGTGCTCAGGACTTGTAGTAAACCCAACATGGTCAGCCCTAAGAATACTTGTAGTTGGCTTGGACAAGTTTCATTAATACAAGTCCCCATGCCCAGCTCACCATTTCCTTTTTACAGTAGTTTGCCTTCAAACCCCAGAAATGGCCAGAATTTAACCACACAATTGCCCCCTATAGACGTCAGTGGGATTCACCTATAAATTTCGTTGGTACATGTGCCCATGGCCATGCCCATCTCACGTTGTCTTTTTTGACTGTAGTTTGCCGTTAATTCCCAAAAATTGCCAAAATGTAACCACATAATGGCCCCCCTATAGATGTCAATGGGATTCACCCTTACGTTTCATTGATACATGTCCCCATGGCCATGCCCAGCTCACTATGTCTTTTTTGACCGTAGTTTGCCTTCAAACCCCAAAAATAGACAGAATTTAACCACATGATGGCCCCTTATAGACTTCAATGAGATTCACCTGTGAGTTTCTTTGGTACATGTCCCCATGGCCATGCCAGGTTCCCCATGCCTTTTTTGACAGTAGCTTGCCATTTAGCCCTAAAAATAATCAGATTCCTTGAATTATGAACAAGAGTCACCAAACCCTTGGTGAATTAAACCTGAGCAGATTCACCCTTCATTGGCCAGTGTGTCCCTAACCATTTTCTTCTTCTAACGTAGGCTGATAGTGTGTGGATGGATATGGAAGATGCAGAGGACCTTCCATCACCAGCTGAACTTGAGCAGTGGATCGAAGACGTGTTATCTGGCAAGATCAACACCGAGGATGACGATGATGATGATGACGACAACGATGATGATGACGATGATGATGACGATGATGATGATGATGATGACGATGATGATGATGATGACGATGATGATGATGACGACGATGATGATGATGACGACGATGATGATGACGATGATGACGATGACGATGATGATGATGATGATGATGATGAGTAAGATCTCATCCTGGTAGCTCCTGTAGCATTTCATACAAAAACTTGTTGGGTAGCCATGGACTATCTCTATACAGGTGCCGTTCACTATTGAGGATTATCTATTTATTATAATACCAAACAATGAATCCCAACTTTAATGCGGAAGACGAACCAAGGGTAGAAAGTTACTTTTTTTTTTGTCTATGTTTATTTTCTTGGCATTTCCAGGAAATTATATAAATAATTCAATAAAGAAGTGGTGGGAAGGTAATGCCATTGAGTCTGCACATTATTTATTGGGGGGGGCACAACATGTTCCAAGAGGAGAGCCACCTGCTAATGGATGCATTATTTCAACTGTTATCGCTGAATTAAAAGACATCTCAAAGAGGTTTTGTGCTTCATCAGATAGGTCGAAGTTCCACAATGTTACTTCTACAATATCCACAAGGTGGGAGAGATGTCAGGTGAGACCTTTCTGCATGAACCTGTCCACCTCACTGTGCACCTGTAGTACGGCAACATGGATAGAAGATAAGTAATGACAGCCCCACTGGGGTCAGGCTAGAAAACCAGTTATGACAGTTCCACCATGGCCAGTATGAACAGGATAGAAGACCAGTTATGACAGTTCCACCATGGCCAGTATGGGCAGGATAGAAGACCAGTTATGACAGTTCCACCATGGCCAGTATGGGCAGGATAGAAGACCAGTAATAAAGGTCCCACTGGGGTCAGTATGGACAGGACAGAAGACCAGTAACAGAAGTTTCACCATGGTCAATATGGGCAGGATAGAAGGCCAGTATGAAGGTCCCATTGGGGTCAGTATGGACAAGATAGAAGACCAGTAATGACAGTGCCAACAATCAATATGGGTAGGTTAGAAGACCAGTATAAAGCTCCCACAGGCGTCAGAATGGATAGGATAGGAAACCAGTAAATGGCAGTTCCACTATGGTCAACATGAGCAGGATAGAAACCAAGTAAAGAAGGTCCCACTGGGGACGGTATGGACAGGCTAGACCAGTAATGACAGTTCCACTATGGGCAATATGGGCAGGATAGAAGGACAGTATGAAGGTCCCGTTGGGGTCAGTATGGACAGGATAGAAGACCAGTAATGACAGTTCCACCCTGGTCAATATGGGCAGGATAGAAGACCAGCAATGAAGATCTGACTGGGGTCAGTATGGACAGGATAGAAGACCAGTATGAAGGTCACACTGGAGTCAGTATGGACAGGATAGAAGACCAGTAATGGCAGTTCCACCATGGTCAATATAGGAAGGCTAGAAGACCAGTAATGAAGGTCCCACTGTGGTCAGTATAAACAGGATAGAAGACCAGTACTGTGGGTCCCATTGAGTTTAATATGTACAGAATAGAAGACCAATAAGGACAGCCCCATTGGGTTTATCATGGAAAAAATAGAGGACCAATAAGGATAGTTTCAGTAAGACCAGTATGGAAATAATAGAAAACCAGTAATGTCAGCCCCACTGGGGTGAGTACGGACCGAATAGAAGACTGGAAATGGAAGTTCCGCTGTGGGCAGTATAGACAGGATTGGAGACTAGTAATGACAATCCCAGTGAGCTAAGTATGGAAAGGATAGAAGGCCAGTAATAAAATTCCCACTGTGGGCAATATTGACAGGATAGAAGACCAGTAGGGACAGTCCAGTTGGGCTAATTATGGATAAGATAGAAGACCAGTCATGACAGTCCTACTGTGGGCAGTATGGACAGGTGAAAAGACCAGTAAGGATGTCCCATTGCAGTCAATATGAAAAGCATCAAAGACCAGTGAGGATAGTCTCACTGGGCTCAGTATAGGCAGAATAGAAGGCTCTTGATAACCATTCCGATTGGGGTCAGTGTGTATAGCATAGAACACCAAGGATGGCAGACCCACTGTGGGCAGTATGGACAGGATTGAAGACCAGTAAGGACAGTCCTCAGTCCCATTGTGGGCAGTATAGATAGGATAGAAGACCAGTGAGGACAGTCCAATTGTGGGCAGTATGGATAGGATAGAAGACCAGTGAGGACAGTCCCATTGTGGGCAGTATAGATAGGATAGAAGACCAGTGAGGACAATCCCATTGTGGGCAGTATGGATAGGATAGAAGACCAGTGAGGACAGTCCCATTGTGGGCAGTATGGATAGGATAGAAGACCAGTGAGGACAGTCCCATTGTGGGCAGTATGGACAGGATAGAAGACCAGTGAGGACAGTCCCATTGTGGGCAGTATGGATAGGATAGAAGACCAATGAGGACAGTCCAATTGTGGGCAGTATAGATAGGATAGAAGACCAGTGAGGACAGTCCCATTGTGGGCAGTATGGATAGGATAGAAGACCAGTAAGGACAGTCCCATTGTGGGCAGTATGGATAGGATAGAAGACCAGTGAGGACAGTCCAATATTGTGGGCAGTATAGATAGGATAGAAAACCAGTGAGGACAGTCCAATATTGTGGGCAGTATAGATAGGATAGAAGACCAGTGAGGACAGTCCCATTGTGGGCAGTATAGATAGGATAGAAGACCAGTGAGGACAGTCCAATATTGTGGGCAGTATGGATAAGATAAAAAACCAGTAAGGACAGTCCCATTGTGGGCAGTATGGATAGGATAGAAGACCAGTAAGGACAGTCCCATTGTGGGCAGTATGGATAGGATAGAAGACCAGTAAGGACAGTCTCATTGTGGGCAGTATGGAAAGGATAGAAGACCAGTGAGGACAGTCCCATTGTGGGCAGTATGGATAGGATAGAAGACAAGTAAGGACAGTCCCATTGTGGGCAGTATGGATAGGATAGAAGACCAGTAAGGACAGTCTCATTGTGGGCAGTATGGAAAGGATAGAAGACCAGTGAGGACAGTCCCATTGTGAGCAGTATGGATAGGATAGAAGACCAGTGAGGACAATCCCATTGTGGGCAATATGGATAGGATAGAAGATCAGTAAGGACAGTCTCATTGTGGGCAGTATGGATAGGATAGAAGATCAGTAAGGACAGTCCCATTGTGGGCAGTATGGATAGGATAGAAGATCAGTAAGGACAGTCCCATTGTGGGCAGTATGGATAGGATAGAAGACCAGTAAGGACAGTCCCATTGTGGGCAGTATGGATAGGATAGAAGACCAGTGAGGACAGTCCCATTGTGAGCAGTATGGATAGGATAAAAGACCAGTAAGGACAGTCCCATCGTGGGCAGTATGGATAGGATAGAAGACCAGTGAGCACAGTCCCATTGTGGGCAGTATGAATAGGATAGAAGACCAGTGAGGACAGTCCCATTGTGGGCAGTATGGATAGGATAGAAGACCAGTGAGGACAGTCCCATTGTGGGCAGTATAGATAGGATAGAAGACCAGTGAGCACAGTCCCATTGTGGGCAGTATGGATAGGATAGAAGACCAGTGAGGACAGTCCTATTGTGGGCAGTATGGATAGGATAGAAGACCGGTAAGGACAGTCCCATTGTGGGCAGTATGGATAGGATAGAAGACCGGTAAGGACAGTCCCATTGTGGGCAGTATGGATAGGATAGAAGACCAGTAAGGACAGTCCAATATTGTGGGCAGTATGGATAGGATAGAAGACCGGTAAGGACAGTCCCATTGTGGGCAGTATGGATAGGATAGAAGACCAGTGAGGACAGTCCCATTGTGGGCAGTATGGATAGGATAGAAGACCAGTAAGGACAGTCCCATTGTGGGCAGTATGGATAGGATAGAAGACCAGTGAGGACAGTCCCATTGTGGGCAGTATGGATAGGATAGAAGACCAGTGAGGACAGTCCAATTGTGGGCAGTATGGATAGGATAGAAGACCAGTAAGGACAGTCCCATTGTGGCAGTATGGATAGGATAGAAGACCAGTGAGGACAGTCCCATTGTGGGCAGTATGGATAGGATAGAAGACCGGTAAGGACAGTCCCATTGTGGGCAGTATGGATAGGATAGAAGACCAGTGAGGACAGTCCAATATTGTGGGCAGTATGGATAGGATAGAAGACCAGTGAGGACAGTCCCATTGTGGGCAGTATGGATAGGATAGAAGACCAGTAAGGACAGTCCCATTGTGGGCAGTATGGATAGGATAGAAGACCAGTGAGGACAATCCCATTGTGGGCAATATGGATAGGATAGAAGACCAGTAAGGACAGTCCCATTGTGGGCAGTATGGATAGGATAGAAGACCAGTAAGGACAGTCCCATTGTGGGCAGAATGGATAGGATAGAAGACCAGTAAGGACAGTCCCATTGTGGGCAGTATGGATAGGATAGAAGACCAGTAAGGACAGTCCCATTGTGGGCAGAATGGATAGGATAGAAGACCAATATGGACAGCCCCACTGGGGTCAATTTAAACAGGACAAAAGACCAGTTATTCCTGCTGTGGGCAATATAGACAGAACTGAGGACCAGTCATTTTCTCATTGTGATATTATCACACTCAGCTTCTTATGTTGTGTTTTTTTTACCTCCTTCCTGCCTTGATGTGGTTTTATGTCCACTTTAGATCTTCTGACAGACAGTGCTGGGTGTGCTTGAAGGGTACTCACTGACCCCATGGCCGCTCCCTGTATTTGCACACAGTGTGAATTCAAAATCCTGTCAAAGAAACCACAGATGTCCCAAAATACAAAGGGGGTGTCTCTTTATTTATATATTACACCTTATTGTTCAGAATACCTTGGACAGATGAGCAGATATTATTATACAAAGGGCAGAGAGTATGTACCGATGCATTGCTTGCAGGGAAGAGATTGGACCCCTCACAGGCTTTTTTTGTACTATTGTACAGCTTTCCCCTCACTTCCTGTTGGAACAGGAAGTAATTTTTCCAGTTGGGACAGCATTCTTTATCATGGAAAGGGTTAGATCCTCCGCAGAGTTAATATTGCCATTTCTTTCTATCCTGGTGACAACCACTCCTCTCATATATTGCCACCGGTTTTCGCAGGGACGGGAGACTAGAAATAATCTTACAAATGTGGTTACAGAGAGCGATAGAAAGTTGACAGAAGTGATTGGAGTTAGGCATTCTGGTGTGAACAATCTTATAAGTAAAAAGATGAATACCTCCATTGAGCAATCACATTGCAATGATTCAGGCCAGCTACGCCTCTCCTTACCACCTTAGGACAACAGCTGTGGATGGGGAAGAGGGAACATGAGCTGTGGATGGGGACGAGGGGCCATCAGCTGTGGATGGGGACATCAGCTGTGGACGGGGAAGAGGGAACATCAGCTGTGGATGGGGACGAGGGGCCATCAGCTGTGGATGGGGATGAGGGGCCATCAGCTGTGGATGGGGACCAGGGGACATCAGCTGTGGATGGGGACGAGGGAACATCAGCTGTGGATGGGGAAGAGGGAACATCAGCTGTGGACGGGGAAGAGGGAACATCAGCTGTGGATGGGGACGAGGGAACATCAGCTGTGGACGGGGATGAGGGGCCATCAGCTGTGGATGGGGACGAGGGGCCATCAGCTGTGGATGGGGACCAGGGGATATCAGCTTTAGATGGGGATGAGAGAATATTAGCTGTGTAGGAGGATGAGGGGGGCATCAACTGTAGATGCGGACAAGGGGGCATCAGCTTTATTTGGGGACAATGGGTATCAGCTATGGATGGGTATAAGGGAACATCAGCTGTGTATGGGGACAGTAGCTGTGGATGGGATTGAGAAGAAATAAGCTGTGGATAGGGGTGAGGTGGCATAAGCTTTAGATGGGTACACAGAAGCATTAGCTGTGTATGGGGACAAGGGAACATCAGCCATGGATGAGGATAAGGATACATTAACTGTGTATGGGGAAGAGGCAGCATCAGCTTTAGATGGGGACAAGGGGTCATCAGTAGAGTTGAGCGAACCCGAACTGTAAATTTCGGGTCAGTACCGAACTTTTGGGTGTCCGTGACCCGGACCCGAACCCGGAAATTTGAAAAAAGTTCGGGTTCGGGTTCTGGGTTCGGGTATTTGATCACGCATGTTGAATAGCTGCAGGGCAGCCAATCAACAAGCGTTTCACTGGTTTGCCCTTAGAAGCCATCACAACCATGCCTACTAATGGCATGGCTGTGATTGGCCAGTGCATCATGTGACCCGGCCTCTTTATAAGCTGGAGTCACCGTGCTGCATGTCACATGCTCTCTGGGTAGTGTAGGGAGAGGATGCTGCTGGTGCTGTGAGGGACAGATTGCAGATATAATAACATCTCATCCTGCCTTACAGAACGATCTGATTGTGGACTAGGTAGAGATTACTACTACTGCTGCTTTTAGGGACAGATTGCAGATCTAATAACATCTCATCCTGCATTACAGACAAATCTGATTGCACTAGGTAGAGTCTACTGCTTTGAGGGACAGATTATTGTTCTAAAATCATCGCCTACTCCTATAGGTCAGGTTCCTGCTGTTGCTGTAAGGAACAGATTATTGTTCTGAAATCATTTTACTTCCTTTTGCAGCCCTCTAGCACTTTCCAGGACTTTTTTACAGACATTTTTGTGCCGAAAAGTTCGGGTCCCCATTGACTTCAATGGGGTTCGGGGTAAAGTTCGGGTAAAGTTTGGTACCGAACCTGGACTTTTTCCCGAAGTTTGGCCGAACCCGAACATCCAGGTGTTTGCTCAACTCTACTCATCAGCTTTAGATGGGGACAAGGGGACATCATCTGTGGATGGGGATAAGGCAATATCAGCTGTGTGTAAGAACGAGGGGACATTAACTGTGGATGGGATCAAAGGGACATCAGCTGAGGATGGTGGAAGGCAGATTCTATCATCAGATCAGGAAGAGATTCTTCACAGTGGGAGTCAATAACCTGTAATTTGATTTACCAGGTTATGTAGAAATGTCAAACACAATGGTGGAATAAACAACCAAACGGTTTTCAAACAACGAGTATTCTCAGATCTCATAGCAATTGATATGTGTATGTATGAATCTGAGTTAGGGTCCTTAGATTGTAAGCTCCTTAAGGGCAGGAATATATATGTAAAGCACTGCGTAAATTGACAGCACTATATAAGTAGCTGAAATAAATAAAAATAATAATAATATGAGGATATTTCCATCC
Organism: Glandirana rugosa; assembly: GCA_018402905.1. Taxonomy (NCBI): domain Eukaryota; kingdom Metazoa; phylum Chordata; class Amphibia; order Anura; family Ranidae; genus Glandirana; species Glandirana rugosa. The sequence goes on along the minus strand of BLSH010346013.1, from coordinate 30,087 downwards.
AGAAAGGTGATCCGATGCCCTTGAGGGATCATAAGTCATTCTCTCTCTCTGGGGTAAAATTGGCGACCATTGTTTTGTTCCCTCTGGAGAGGTGGAATCTACCTGGGGGCCAGACACAGAATGATGGCAGTCTACCAGAGGGTCATGATGGCAGTCTACCAGAGGGTCATGATGGCAGTCTACCAGAGGGTCATGATGGCAGCCTACCAGAGGGTCATGATGGCAGTCTACCAGAGGGTCATGATGGCAGTCTACCAGAGGGTCATAGTGGCAGTCTACCAGAGGGTCATGGTGGCTATCTACCAGAGGGTCATGGTGGCAGTCTACCAGAGGGTCATGATGGCAGTCTACCAGAGGGTCATGATGGCAGTCTACCAGAGGGTCATAATGGCAGTCTACCAGAGGGTCATGGTGGCTATCTACCAGAGGGTCATGGTGGCTATGTACCAGAGGGTCATGGTGGCAGTCTACTAGAGGGTCATGATGGCTGTCTACCAGAGGGTCATGATGGCTATCTACCAAAGGGTCATGGTGGCAGTCTACCAGAGGGTCATGGTGGCTATCTACCAGAGGGTCATGGTGGCAGTCTACCAGAGGGTCATGATGCCAGTAGCGAAGCCCTTAGAGCAGTGGTTCTCCACTCCGGTCCTCGGGACCCACTAACAGGCCAGGTTTGTAGGATAACTGAAATGCATCACAGGTGATATAATTTGCTGCTCAGCGATTGCAGTATTCTAGTCTGCATCTCCCCAAGGTAATACTTAAAATTTGGCCTGTTGGTGGGTCCCAAGGACCGGAGTTGAGAACCACTGCGTTAGAGGTTTGTTAGAGAACCTTAGTGAACAAACAGCATCATGAAGGCCAAGTAACACACCAGACAGGTCAGGGATAAAGTTGTGGAGAAGTATAAAGCAGGGTTAGGTTATAGAACTTTGAACATCTCACGGAGCTCTGTTCAATCCATCATCGGAAAATGGAAATAGTATGGCACAACAGCAAACCTACCAAGACATGGCCATGCACCTAAACTGACCAGCCGGGCAAGGAGAACATTCATCAGAGAAGCAGCCAAGAGGCCCATGATAACTCTGGAGGAGCTACAGAGATTCACAGCTCAGAGATTTCAAGGGGTATGTATACTTTTCAAGGCACTGTACCATAGGGTCAGACACAGAAAGATGGCAGTCTACCGGGGGGTCAGACACAGAAAGATGGCAGTCTACCAGGGAGGTCAGACAGAGAAAGATGGCAGTCTACCAGGGGGTCAGAGAAAGATGGCAGTCTACCAGGGGGTCAGACAAAGAATGATGGCAGTCTACCAGGGGGCCAGACACAGAAAGACCGCAGTCTACCAGGGGTCAGACACAGAATGACGGCCAGGGGGTCAGACACAAAATGGTGGCAGTCTACCAGGGGGTCAGACACAGAAAGATGGCCAGGGGGTAAGACACAGAAAGATGGCAGTCTACCAGGGGGTCAGACACAGAAAGATGGCAGTCTACCAGGGAGTCAGACACAGAATGATGGCAGTCTACCAGGGGGTCAGACACAGAATGATGGCAGTCTACCAGGGGGTCAGACACAGAAAGATGGCAGTCTACCAGGGGGTCAGACACAGAAAGATGGCAGTCTACCAGGGGGTCAGACACAGAATGATGGCAGTCTACCAGGGAGTCAGACACGGAATGATGGCAGTCTACCAGGGAGTCAGACACAGAATGATGGCAGTCTACCAGGGGGTCAGACACAGAATGATGGCAGTCTACCAGGGGGTCAGACACAGAATGATGGCAGTCTACCAGGGGGTCAGACACAGAATGGTGGCAGTCTACCAGGGGGTCAGACACAGAATGATGGCAGTCTACCAGGGGGTCAGACACAGAATGATGGCAGTCTACCAGGGAGTCAGACACAGAATGATGGCAGTCTACCAGGGAGTCAGACACAGAATGATGGCAGTCTACCAGGGGGTCAGACACAGAATGATGGCAGTCTACCAGGAGGTCAGACACAGAATGGTGGCAGTCTACCAGGAGGTCAGGCACAGAATGATGGCAGTCTACCAGGAGGTCAGACACAGAATGATGGCAGTCTACCAGGAGGTCAGGCACAGAATGATGGCAGTCTACCAGGGGGTCAGACACAGAAAGATGGCAGTCTACCAGGGGGTTAGACACAGAATGGTGGCAGTCTACCAGGGGGTCAGACACAAATGGCAGTCTACCAAGGAGTCCGACACAAAATAATGGCAGTCTACCAGGGGGTCAGACACAAAATGATGGCAGTCTACCAGGGGGTCAGACACAGAATGGTGGCAGTCTACCAGGGGGTCAGACACGGAATGATGGCAGTCTACCAGGGGGTCAGACACACACAGACTGGGGGACCATCTG
>BLSH010346007.1:114581-127920 GCA_018402905.1 Glandirana rugosa | reverse complement strand
AAGACTCCTCTTTGGGAAACACCTGTGTAGGTATTGTGTAACTATACAGTCAAGAATTCCCATTGTATGAGCCTGATGGACTGAGTCCAACATATATATATACATAGGGTCTGACATACTTCATACTATGTTTTTTGTACTACACACAGGCCCCCATACTCGCCTGGTACGGCTGCGGGTGTACTGCGGGAGCATTGGGATTGACTGTGGAGAGGGACTGAAGAGAGGGCGGGTGCTATACCTTCTCCCTATGGGGCAATCTCTCATGCCCCAGGGAGGGTTCCACCAGCTTTTTCCAGGCATAATCCTACTATAAATACTATATGATGTAAGTGTTTGTTCTTAAACACATTTGTTACAATACAACACAGTATATTATGGATTATTGGATTATATATTGTATGTCTGTATTTTACATATATGCATCTTGTCTTTTATTAGACTAAAATTTATCCAGCTCCAGATGAAGCGCTATGTACTTAGAGCGCGAAACTAGTTGAGCAAGAGCAAGCAGGAATCTGATTCTGCAATTTTTCCGATGGGATCTACATTAGCGTAACCAAAATTAAATTTCATATTATTTCTTTATTTGAGATTTATTTTCCATTTAATACATTGGGTTGCTTTGAAATAGGTATCCCTGTTCATCCTTAATGTTGTGTAGTGGGCCCCTCTGGCTGCCAGCAACCTTGTGGCTGGTATATATAGGGAACCACAGGACCCTTTACCCTGTAAGGGGTGGTGTGTTGCAATATACACTATATATATACATACATGCTTTTAACTGTGAAGTTTTAAATGTCTTATGTTTAAATCAGGGCATTTATGTGCCATTTTTTGTAACAAATAAAGTTTATATGTGTACACCATACTGAGTATGCCTTTAAAGTCCATTCTTTTCAAAAATTCGATACTATAAAACTTTAGGATGTGGAGTACTATAATACAATCTTCATGACCACCTGGTGGTGTTCTCTCCAGCTTCCTATAAATTTAGTCCCATTACAGCATTAAAGTCCCCGCCTATTATGTGGGGAATGTGGGGGTTCCTCAACAGAAACACCGCCATTTCTCCAAAAAAAGGCTTGCTGGGGCCGTTGGGGGCATAGACATTGGAGATAAGGTAGTCCTTGTTGGCTATTTGGAGATGGGCCGTGAGTAATCTCCCAAAGTTGTCAGACTCCACAGAAACCACTGTGCAGGGTAGGTTTCTATTAATCAGGATAAGGACCCCCACTTTGCAACCTATGGCTTGGGATCCCAGGACTGTCCTCACCCAAAGCCTCTGCATGCGATGGAAGTCTGATGAGGGGAGGTGGGATTCTTGGAGGAGGGTGATGTCAGTTTTGAGCCTTTTCAATTGGCGAGAATTTTAATTCTTTTTTGGGGGGACCTAAGGCCTTTCACGTTCCATGAAACTAGATTTATGAATGGAACAATGGTGAGGGATTTGAGGAGTTAGGATTGGCGTTACTCTGGTGGGCTGAAGATTGAGTGGCTGAAATCGAGGATTGCCAGGCGGCGTAGGTTGGGGATACCAATAGTGTGTTTGAGGGTATAATTGGCTGATGGGGTGGGAGTACCAGGTGGAAGTAGGGAGAGGGGGGTAAACAATAGAAAACATTGAAACATAACCAAAAAACCGAACAGTCTTTGAGCTTCAATTTTTTCCGCATGTTTAAGCTGTGTGAAGGCTGCTCCCAATAAGGCGGCTCAAGGAGGGAAGGAGAAATAAAGGCTCCTGAGGCCCACTTGAGGCTTTTTAGTCTGGGCGCCTGCAGCAAAACTGAGGTGTACAGGGGGGTCCTGGCCCCGGGGAGGTGGGGTGATGACGGGGAGAGGAGATCACCACAGCGTCAAAATATGCGGAGAAAGGTGCAAAGTTACAGTAACATTTGTTCCCAGTGGTACATTAGCAAGGATGGAAATCATGGGAATCTATGCAGAGCAATACAGAATACATTATCCCCGGAGAAAAAGGAGAGTCCACTTTCTGTTGGGGTGGGAGAGTCCCCTGCGTGTGGCTGATAGAGGGAGAGCGAAGGTGTAATCAAAGGAATGGGTGAGAACGATTGAGTGTAGAATACCCACCAGGGTGAAAGTGTTCGTGAGGTCTGATGAGATGCTGGTCATCGACGTGGGTCGCGTTGAGCGATGGAGTTGTGGTTAGAGACTCTCAAACACTTAGGAGAGTCTTTGCGCGGGCTTCTTTGTTCTAAAGACCTTGGAATGGCTGAGGATGCTGAACCTGGGACCTGGTGAGATGGGGTGCGAAGAGAACGTAGGAAGAGTTCTGCTGCTGGGGGGTCTTGGAAGGTTAATTGTTCTCCATTTGGCGCCTGGACACGAAGCACTGCCGGAAAGGCCAGGGTGAACTTCACTTGTTGTTGGTATAGTTGTGAGCAGACATTTTGAAAAGCTTTCCTTTTCTTTGACAATTCGATGGAATGATCTGAAAATATTAAAATTTCGACGCCATCGATCTGAAGAGAGCGTGCTTGTCTGTATTTCTGTAAGATGCTGGCTTTTTTGGCATAATTAAGGTACCTTGCGATGATGAGTCTTGGGCTGGTGCGGTCGGCGCCCGAGGGGCCTATTCGGTGAGCCCTTTCCACTATGGCAGGGGCTGGGAGGCCCAGGGCTTCCGGGATGCGACAAGCACAGAATTCGGCAAGTTTGTGCGCTTGGAGTGACTCAGGGACCCCCACAAAGCATAAATGGTTTCTTCTGGAACGGTTTTCCAGGTCTTGCAATTTTTGAGCAATAAGCTGATTGGTTTTATCTTGGGTTTGTTCCGAGCCTTGAAGCTGGTACAGTTCATCTTCAATGTTTGATATGCGGGATTCAGCTTCGTTAAGTCTGGTGGAGTGTTCATGTAGCTCCTTCCTCATCAAGGCCATTCCAGCACTTACAGCTCTTTCTACCGCTGCTTCTATGGTGGGGGAGAGTAGGGCTGCGACTGCTTGGGCAATGTCTGAAGTGGTTCCGGATCTGCTGGTTGGTGTGATGCCAGCTTATGGTGTACCTGTGTCCATGTCGGTGTTGTCATGCAACTCCACAGAGTGGGTAGGTGTCGTGGAGGTTTCCCTTTGGATCGGGGGTGATAAATTTGTAGTTGCTGATATGTAGGCCGAAGCCGCGGTCTCAGTTTCTGTAGTGGTGGACGCTGTCCGTGGCGTTTGTTTTTCTAGGAAGTGCTCCATCTTCCCATGGGGAGGGCCTGTTGCTGTGGTTGATCCCCAGATGGGAAAACTGCCCGGGGTGTATCACAATGCCAGGTGTAGATAGTCTGCAGCTTTAAGTGATCGGTGGGCCTGGAGCCGCGGCCTTAATTACTTAGGGCTGTGTTACCTCTCTAAGAGGTATGGCAGAGACTGTGTGCAAATAGTCTGTGTCACCCACCTGTAGTCGCCTGGCGTGTGTTTCCAGTGAGTGCGGAACGTAGCGCCGGCTGACTGAGCCGCCTGAGCCGGCTATGGCTTCTGTACTCTGGAGTAGGCCAAAGCCGCGGCCTCGATTTCCGGCGATGCGGTCCGCGATCTCAGCGCGCGGATCGCGGTCTGCCCCTGGTAGCTGGGAAGATGAGGGGGTACTGCTGGGTGCCCGGGTACGACCGATGGGAGTTTTGGGCCGATTTAGAGGCAGATTCGTGGCTGCCCAGCAGGAGCTGCTGAGGAAAGCAGCTAGTGCATACGGCGTCGAGACCGGAAGTGAAACCTATTTTTTAAATAAACTTGGCAAGCCACCAGATTTAAAAGAAAGTTGCCTGCATGCTGACTATTTTCCTCAGGAAAGATGATCCCCACGAGCTAATCATCTCCCACAATATATATATATAAATATATATATATACAGTGGGTACGAAAAGTATTCAGACCCCCTTACATTTTTCACTCTTTGTTATATTGCAGCCATTTGCTAAAATCATTTAAGTTAATTTTTTCCCTCATTAATGTACACACAGCACCCCATATTGACAGAAAAACACAGAATGATTGACATTTTTGCAAATTTATTAAAAAAGAAAAACTGAAATATCACATGGCCTTAAGTATTCAGACCCTTTGCTCAGCATTTAGTAGAAGCACCCTTTTGATCTAATACAGCCATGAGCCTTTTTGGGAAAGATGCAACAAGTTTTTCACACCTGAATTTGGGGATCCTCTGCCATTCCTCCTTGCAGATCCTCTCTAGTCCTGTCAGGTTGCATGGTGAACGTTGGTGGACAGACATTTTTAGGTCTCTCCAGAGATGCTCAATTGGGTTTAAGTCAGGGCTCTGGCTGGGCCATTCAAGAACAGTCATGGAGTTGTTGGGAAGCCACTCCTTCGTTATTTTACCTGTGTGATTAGGGTCATTGTCTTGTTGGAGGGTAAACCTTCGGCCCAGTCTGAGGTCCTGAGCACTCTGGAGAAGGTTTTCATCCAGGATATCCCTGTACTTGGCCGCATTCATCTTTCCCTTGATTGCAACCAGTCGTCTTGTCCCTGCAGCTGAAAAACACCCCCACAGCATGATGCTGCTACCACCATGCTTCACTGTTGGGACTGTATTGGACAGGCGATGAGCAGTGCCTGGTTTTCTCCACACATACTGCTTAGAATTAAGGCCAAAAAGTTCTATCTTGGTCTCATCGGACCAGAGAATCTTATTTCTCAGCATCTTGGAGTCCTTCAGGTGTTTTTTAGCAAACTCCATGCAGGCTTTCATGTGTCTTGCACTGAGGAGAGGCTTCTGTCGGGCCACTCTGCCATAAAGCCCCGACTGGTGGAGGGCTGCAGTGATGGTTGACTTTCTACAACTTTCTCCCATCTCCCGACTGCATCTCTGGAGCTCAGCCACAGTGATCTTTGGGTTCTTCTTTACCTCTCTCACCAAGGCTCTTCTCCCCTGATAGCTCAGTTTGGCTAGACGGCCAGCTCTAGGAAGGGTTCTGGTCGTCCCAAACATCTTCCATTTAAGTGCTCTTAGGAACCTTAAGTGCAGCAGAATTTTTTTGTAACCTTGGCCAGATCTATGCCCTGCCACAATTCTGTCTCTGAGCTCTTCAGGCAGTTCCTTTGACCTCATGATTCTCATTTGCTCTGACATGCACTGTGAGCTGTAAGGTCTTATATAGACAGGTGTGTGGCTTTCCTAATCAAGTCCAATCAGTATAATCAAACACAGCTGGACTCAAATGAAGGTGTAGAACCATCTCAAGGATGATCAGAAGAAATGGACAGCACCTGAGTTAAATATATGAGTGTCACAGCAAAGGGTCTGAATACTTAGGACCATGTGATATTTCAGTTTTTCTTTTTTAATAAATCTGCAAAAAATTTAACAATTCTGTGTTTTTCTGTCAATATGGGGTGCTGTGTGTACATTAATGAGGGAAATAAATTAACTTAAACTATTTTAGCAAATGGCTGTAATATAACAAAGAGTGAAAAATTGAAGGGGGTTTGAATACTTTCTGTACCCACTGTGTATATACTATATATATATATATATTTGGCAGTAGGATGAAAAATGTCCTGAATGTTGAACTGCATCAAAATGACTTAAGCCTCGTACACACGGGATGACGATCGCATTCAACACGTCGTACTCACGACCATTGTATGCTAAATCGATCGTTTGTATGCGCGCTTTCAACAGTCGAACATACGACGGTCACACATGGGAGTTGTATGAGCAGACTACAAAACTTGGTCGTACCAACAAGCTTGCATACGACCGTTGTATCGTGTGTAGAGCAGTTGGGTACAACAAGTTGTATTGTGCTAAACACGCATGCGCCAAGTCCACTTCAACTAACACGAAATTAGATGAAGGAGCTCAAAGGGTGACGCTACGATACCAGCACTTCCTCTTTATACGCTCGTTCGCGTCATCACGTTCGGCCAGCCGCAAGTTGTATGTACGACCACCGGGTGCACGTCAGTATGCTAGTTACATTATGCAACATGCGATTTGCGACGATCATACGTACGATTGTCGTCCCGTGTGTACGAGGCTTTAGTTCTTATTACTCATGCTTGGAAAAAATATTTTTTTTAATCAATCGTTTTTATTATATTTTTAAATTACAATTCAAACAACAACAAAAAAATCCTAACATACAGGAAAATACAAAACACATAAAAAAAAAAATTGCACCTTATTTTCCTGTCCTTATATGTACTTAATTATATATCTTACTCATATTGTTCCTCTGTTACTTATAGCCCTTTATCTCCTCAAGCTTAACATTCATCCTCTTCCCTGCTTAATTCTCATAATAATACAACTAGAGTGTAGTTATTGTAAAAAAAAAAAATAAAAAAGTATGAGTACACACTTCCTTTTTATGTTTGGAAAATAATTGAAAAACTGATGTATATGTCACTGTCACAGAAAGGTCTGACTGACATGTTCCTCTATTCTCCATTGGGCTTTGTATTTTTTACATTTACATTGAAACTCCCCCGGGACTTTGCTGGCGCAAAGTATCCATTTTTTTCTTTCCTGTGTTAAATCGAAGTTGCATGTCTCCATGTTTGTTTCATGTATCCACTGGCAGGAGTCTTTGAAATTGCAAATGTTGTAAAGGAATGGGATGAGCTCCTCTGCTCTGTCTTCAGGGAGCCCAGTGGATAAATAAGGTCTATTAAAATCCACCAAGCAAAACTACGCACAGCATGAAAGTAGTAAGTTGAAACAATAACAAACACAGATATGACCTTTTAAAGGTTACTAAGTACCAGTAGTACCAATATAGTGCTATAATATCCCTGTAAATATACTGTCAGCAATTCAACAACACATACTGTATTTTTCTTCAATGTATCACTGTTACCCAGTGTTCTTTATTAATAGTTTACCTACATTTAGGCCCTGATTTACTATACCTCCCAAATCTACTCCAGCAGTGCCTTAAAATAACTCCCAATTAAAGGCAATTACAACTTCAACTCTCACAAAAGGGAGTAAATTAACTCACATGCGGCGTTTATTTGCCTGTGAAGATGCTTCTCAGATCACATGTTCTAAGTGCCTGATGTTGGCTGGAATTGAACCTGTGATTTCTCCATTTAATGCTTGTATGCAAGTTCATTGCCATAAAAAAAAAAAAATACCACCCCTCTCTCTAATTTTAACAGCTTTAGCCCTAGGGGAAATGTCTGAATAGAAAAAAAGTTTATATATTTTTTTTTTTTCAGGAGCAGTGGTTTTAATAATGGTTAGGCTGGGTTCACACTAGTCCGATTCTCGGACCGACATTAGGAGCACAAGTTGCATTAAGTCACAAAAACAATGATTCCCTATGAGAGCCGTCTTAGCTGGTCCGACTTGTGTTTTTCAAAGTCGGACCGACTTTGAAAAAGGTTCCTGTACTACTTTTGTCCGACTTTGATCCTACTTTAGCCCATTGAAAAGCATTGAAGTCGCATCAAAGTCGGATTAGCGTCTTCGGCATGCGACTTATGCTCTGGGGATCTTGAAGGGGAACTCCACACCCAATTTTTTTTTAAAAAATGGCATGGGTCCCCCTCCAGGAGCATACCAGGCCCTTTGGTCTGGTATGGGTTTTAAGGGGGAACCCCAATGCCAAAAAAAATGGCATGGCGCCCCCCCAAAATCCACACCAGACCCTTATCCGAGCACGCAGCCCGGCAGGCCAGGAAAGGGGGTGGGGATGAGTGAGCGCCCCCCTCCTGGACCATACCAGGCCACATGCCCTCAACATGGGGAGTATGGGTGCTTTGGGGCAGGGGGGGCTCTGCACCCCCCATCCCAAAGCACCTTGTCCCCATGTTGATGAGGACAAGGGCCTCTTCCCGACAACCCTTGCCGGTGGTTGTCGGGGTCTGCGGGCGGGGACTTATTGGAATCTGGAAGCCCCGTTTAACAACAACCAGATGCCGGCCCCCTCCCTATGTAAAGGAGTATGGGGTACATCATACTCCTACCCATTTACCTGGAAAGAAAGTGTACAAAAAAAAACACACTACACAGGTTTTTAAAATATTTTATTAAATCAGCTCTGGCATCTTCTCCCCTCTCTTCTCCCTCTCCGGTGTCTTCGGCTCTTTTGCGGGGGTCTTCTATCTTCTGAAGGGTCTTCTTTCTTCGGCTCTTTTCCAGGGGTCTTCTATCTTCTGAGGGGTCTTCTTTCTTCTCCTTCTCTGCGGCGTCTTCTGCTCTTTTGCCGGTCTTCTCCGCTGTCCCCTTCCCCCTGTTCTTTTTCTTCTTCTTCCCATGTTGACACGATGCGATCTCCTTCACAAATGCCCTCTCCGCTGTGTGCTGTGCCTTATATTGGCATGGGGTGTGGCCAGCAGATGACATCACCTGGAGGCCCCACCCCATATGATGTCACATCTTGGAGTGGAGCTGTGACATCATATGGGGTGTGGCCTCTGGCTGATGTCATTGGGTGGCCATGCCCCATGCCAATATAAGGCGCAGCACACAGCGGAGAAGGCATTCGTGAAGGATATCATGTTGTGTCAACATGGGAAGAAGAAGAAGAGAGGAAGAACAGAGGGAAGGGGACAGCAGAGAAGACTGCCAAAAGAGCAGAAGACGCCGCAGAGAAGGAGAAGAAGAAAGAAGACCTCTCAGAAGATAGAAGACCCCCGCAAAAGAGCCGAAGACACCGGAGAGGGATAAGAGAGGGGAGAAGATGCCAGAGCTGATTTAATAAAATATTTTAAAAACCTGTGTAGTGTGTTTTTTTGTACACTTTCTTTCCAGGTAAATGGGTAGGGGTACGATGTACCCCATACTGTTAAGTTTCCTCCCGCAGACCCCGACAACCACCGGCAAAGATTGTCGCGGAGAGGCCCTTGTCCTCATCAACATGGGGAAAAGGTGCTTTGGGGTGGGGGGGTGCAGAGCCCCCCCTGCCCTAAAGCACCCATACTCCCCATGTTGAGGGCATGCGGCCTGGTATGGTCCAGGAGGGGGGGGGCACTCGCTCGTCCAAACCCCATTTCCTCGCCTGCCGGGCTGCGTGCTTGGATAAGGGTCTGGTATGGATTTTTGCGGTGGGGGTTCCCCTTAAAATCCATACCAGACCAAAGGGCCTGGTGTGCTCCTGGAGGGGGACCATGCCATTTTTAAAAAAATAATTGGGCGTGGAGTTCCCCTTCAAGATCCCCAGTGCATAAGACGCATGGTATTGTCGGATCCCTGTTCACAAAAAAACGGTTCGACTTTGACCCTATGTAGAACCGTAAATCGCACAGCAAAGTAGGATCAAAGTTGGACCGTTTTTTTGTTGGATAGTGTGAACCCAGCCTTAAAGTGACAAAAAAAATATTCCTTTAACCACTTCAGCCCCGGAAGGAATTCACGCTTTAGGACCTGAGCACTTTTTGCGATTTAGCACTGCTTTGCTTTAACGGACAATTGCGCGGTCGTGCGACGTTGTACCCAAATGAAATTTGTGTCCTTTTTTACCCACAAATAGAGCGACAATTTTTCAAAATAACCAGTTTTTCTTAATTTTTGCTAAAATACAAATCCAATTGTAAAAAAATAAAAATCATTTTATTTACTTGTTTTTGGCCGATTTATATTCTTCCTCCTTTCTTTGTTAAAAAAAAAATCGCAATCGGCGTTTATTATTTTGTTTGCGCAAAAGTTGCTGCGTTTAGGGATGATGCAAATTAATTTCTGGAATTGTATTTTTTAAAATTTTTTACTAGTAATGGTGGCGATCTGCAATTTTTAGTGGCACTGCAATATTGCGGCAGACATGTCGGACCATTTAGACATTTTTTTTGGACCATTGGCATTTATACAGCGATCAGTGGTCTAAAAATGCACTGCTTACTGTAGAAATGCCATTGGCAGTGAAGGGGTTAACCTGGAGAGGGTTAACTGTGTTCCCTATGGGGAGTTCTAACTGTATGGGGGCTGGGCTGCCAGGGGGTGGGGAGTGATCACGGCTTCCATATACAGGAAGCCTGTGATCACCGCCCTTCCCCCTCTGTCCGAACGGAGATCCGTGTTTACATACACGGACCTCCGTTCTTTCACTGCAAAGGGGCCATTGTGGGTAGCCAGTGGCGATCGATTCTGCCCTACCCGCTCCCTCCCCCCCCCCAGAACACAGTGAGCGCGCGAGCGTGCCTCCAGCGGCATGCACGCACTCACAATGCTAGTCATCGCAGCTGCCGTCAGGTGAGGGCGGTTTGCGATAACGAACCAATTTGCCACCATCACGCTGCGGTGGGCAGGTGGTAAGTGCTTAAATATCGTGCTTGACGGGTCCCCTTAGTATGGATCTCTGTGATGTTTAGAACAGTGGCACCGCAAAATGACATTTGTAAAGGAAAAATTGTCATTAAAAATCGGCCGTGGCTGGAATGTATTGCTGGTTCCCTGCAATATAGATAAAGATCACTGAAAAAGCATTGCTTTGGGGTCCCCCCAGTCCATACCAGGCCCTTCGGGTCTGGTATGGATTTTAAGGGGAACCCCTCACCAAATTTATAAAAAATGGTGTTGGGCTCCCCTCAAAATCCAAATCAGACCTTTATGCGAGCATTCAGCCCTGGCATGGCAGGGGGGTGGGGACGAGTGAGTGCGCCCCCTCCGAACCTTATCATGCCACATGCTCTCAACATGGGGAGGGTGCTTTGGGGTTCTGGTTTGCATTGTGGGGGACCCCAATGCCATTTTCCCAAAATTTGGCATGGGGTTCCCCTTAAAATCCATGCCAGACCTGAAGGGCCTGGTATGGACTTTGGGGGGGACCTCTACCCAAAATTTCTGTTTAATTTTGGCGTGGAGTTCCTCTTAAAATCTATGACAGACCCTTTTCCGAGTGTGCATGCACTGTATATATTCTACACAGTGGTGTAGTGGTTAGCACTTTCAGCTGGGAGCAAATGGGTCACTGGTTCAATTCCCAACCACAACACTACCTGCCTGGACGTTGCATGCTCTCCCTGTGTCTGTATGGGATTTCTCCAGGTACTCTGGTTTCCTTCCACACTCCAAAGACATGCAGGTAGGTAAATTAGATCCTGTTTAAATTGGCCCTAATATATGTATGAATGTGAGTTAGGGACCATAGATTGTAAGCTCCTTGAGGGTAGGGACTGATGTGAATGTACAATATATATGTAAAGTGATGGGGCTATATAAGTCCCTGAAATAAATGAATACAGTGCATTATATATACCATACTGTACATATATATTCCTATGCCACTGCCTAACCTTTTGCTATCCCCGCAAATGTTTTCACTATATTCGGCCTCTGTGTAAGTGGCCTTATATAGTGTGGGCGTGGACTCACTGAGCAATGATTGGCCAAATGCACCCTTTCTTTGGCCAACCATGGCTCTCACAGCAGATCATGCTGTGATTGGCCAAAGCGCATGTACATGCTTTGGCCAATCAGCGGGCAGCATTCCCCCACAATTTCACTGCATTATGGGCCATTAAAATTTCCCACCAGCACCCAATAATGTTCAGGATTTGGCAACCCCCCCGATGTTCGTTTTGAACATACTTTTGAGTCGAACTGGGGGACCATCCCTATTGACCATGGATGTACATCGCGAGACACTTTAACATAAAAGATGGGACAAAAAAAGTCTCCATTTTTAAATATATTTTACACTTTTTAGGTGAATGGGTATGATGTACCCAATACCCATTCACATGGGGGGCCAGGATCTGGTGGCCCCCTTGTTAATGGGCGCTTCCACATTTCGATCAGCCCCCCCGACCACCACGGTTGTCAGCAAGAGGCCCTTGTCCTCATCAACATAGGTACAAGAGGCTCTGAGGGGGCACCCAGAACCCCCCCACCCCAAAGCACACACCGCCTCATGTTAAAGGCAGGTGGTCTGGTTTGTTCCAGGAGGGGGGCAGGCCCTCACTTGCCCACCCATCCTGACCTCCAGGCTGCATGTGCAGAAAGGGTATGGAGTTTGGGGGGAACCCCCAGCATTTTGTAATAACATTTGGAGTGGCCTTCCCCTTAAAATCCATCCCTGAGCCAAAGGGGCTTGGTATGGATTGGGGGGGGATAATACATTATAACCGCAAGCAAGTTGAAATGACATTTTTGATCAATGTAGGGGAGGATGTGGGAGCTATATGTGGTGTGGGTGGGGTTCATTGATTTATTTGGCATCACCACAATTGCTTGCAGCCCATGTGCACACAGCACTTCCTGTTTACAGCCACATTACACTTCCTCCTGATGTATATCTGTAAGGACTATTCAAATATAAATGAGACGATGAGTTCTCAGTGCTGGTACACACTAGTGCGATACGGGAACCCTGCGAATCCACTGCGGGTTCCCACATTGCACGCGACTTAGATAGTTCACACTGCCATATACAAACTGCTAGGTGTGTCAATAGAAAGCTAATGACACCCCCAAATCAGTTTGCATATTGCACTGCAAACTGCAAATTGGGACAGGAATTGCATTGCATGGATGTGAACACCCATGTTATCTAATTCTGCTCTAACAAAAAAGGGTCCTGTGCGAGTTTGGTCAGGGTGCGATGCAAATTCAGCCATACTATCTGTATGGCTGAATTTGCATAGCACAGATCGCATGTGATTTGCACTGCAGCGCGAATCACATGCGATCTCGGACACCGCAGCAGTGTGAACTGGTCCTGAGGAAGTAATCCACTTCCCCAAAAACACCACCCCCCAAAACGAATTAAAAAAGTTACAAATGAGAACAAGCAAAATCAATTTCATTTTATTTTGCCAACACAAGTATGTACATATTTACTGGCATTAAAGTATTTGCAGTATATACACATTTAGCAAAACAGTTAGCAATTGGGTTTGAAGCACCCTATTCATAGGAGTTTACAATCTAAGATTTGGACTAAACCTTACAGTGGTTAATTTTAGTTTCACTGTCCATAACTGCACACACATTTCATAAAATGACTAAACACCCACATGACATTATTAGCTGCAAAATTACAGAAAGATAATTAACAGTCATTCTAACAAAGCATTACAACATAACATTAAAAAAGGCACAGATTAAACCAAGAACATTGGTGAGTATAAGACAAGCAATACACACCCCAATCAGACAACATGGTAAAATCAAGCCACTTTTGATGGTCAAAATGCACAATCATTTCAGCAAACAAACAGCTCTAGTAAACCATTTGTCATTAGCAAAATATCATTGCTTCTTCCACAAAATTTGTTTTTTTTTTTTTACCAAACATCAGCTTATCTACGATTTGACCCAACTTCTAAGAATAGCTTCAACGAAGAACTCCTTGTGCTGAGTCCATGTTTGCATCATTTGTTTGGCACGATTACTGTTTACCAAATGATCTCGACAAACAAACGACTTTACT
>BLSH010346007.1:77173-94192 GCA_018402905.1 Glandirana rugosa | reverse complement strand
CCCCATTCAACTTCTGGGTCTCCAAATTGGCCACATGGCCTGAGCTTGCCCTTTATGCCTTGGAAGTGCTGGCCTGCCCTGCAGCCAGTGTATTGTCGGAACGTGTGTTTAGCACGGCAGGGGGCGTTATCACAGACAAGCGGAGCCGTTTGTCCACATCCAACGTGGACAAGCTAACCTTTATCAAAATGAATCAGGCATGGATCCCACAAGACTTGTCTGTACCTTGTGCAGAATAAACATTTAGACCGGACTCACACAGCCATTCATATACTTCTTTTTTTGAATAGGCCTAAATACAAAAAAAAAATACCATGTTGGCTACCTCCTCCTACTCCTCTACCACCGCCACTTCCACCTACACTGCCACGGTCATGGCCTAGTCAACCTCTAGGCTCCTACTCCACATCCACCCCCTTCCCATTTTTTTATTTGATTTTAATTTATTTTCCCTATCCCCATTTTTTTGTAGGGCTCTTGCCCTACCCTTACCCCCATTTTACTTCCTTTTGCAGCCCTCTAGGGCTTTCCAGGACTTTGTCACAGCCATTTTTGTGCCTAAAAGTTTGGGTCCCCATTGATTTCAATGGGGTTCGGGGTCCGTGCGACCGTTCGGGTTCTGTCCGTACCCGAACCCGGACTTTGTCCCGAAGTTCGGCCGGACCAGCAGAACCCGAACTTCAAAAGGTTCGCTCAACTCTACTCTTGATGAAAGCAAGAATTGACCTTGCTGTAAAATCTGTTGCAGATGTGCTGAAAAAGGCACAGACAGCTGAGATTTGGGAAGAGGGCCAGGAGATAACAGCTGCAGAATGTGATGGAATAGGCTGGCTGCTCTCTACTGTTTCTTGATGTCGGTCTCCTTGGGGTTGTGCCGCCTCACCTTCAGTTTCCTCCTCTGCTCTATCTGGCACCCAAGTCGCATCAGTGGCCTCATCATCAAAATCATCATCATCTCCATCTCCTCCATCTTCATTAACATCATTACCACTGGAGACAACTTGGCAATACACTGCGGCTGGGGGGGGCATGAATGCCAATTTGTCTACCAGTGTTATCCCCTCTCTCTAGGTTCATGTTCCTGTCATCCTCAACCTCAGAACCAACATCTGAATTCAGTAATGACTGGGCATCATCAAGGTGCAAGTGGATGACTCTGTGGTCAAATAACTCAGCTGACTTCTCCATGGCTGATGTTGGGGCCATGGCAGGAATAGATGTGGACAAAGAGGCAGGTTTATCCACTCTGGAAATTGCAGGGGACTGCACACTTGTCTCTGCATGACAGAGGATGAGGAGGATGAGGAAGGTTTAGTAAGCCAGTCCATCACCTCCTCTGCATGCTGTGGCTGGATAGCACGGGCAAACTCACTAAACAAAGGAAATTATGCCCTGCCTGAGGACTGACCAACACGTTTACCTTTGGCTGTGGACACATTTGTTGCTGGCCCCCTTACAGTGCCAAGGGAACGTCTGCCTCTCCTTGTAGTCCTCATGGACATTATTGGGAGGGAGGGGCGGTACGTAGATGCACTAGAAATCAATGTAAAGTGGTGGTTGGTGCACTTTAATTTGAGTACTCACACTACAAAGACACACTCCAGGGATACACTATAATATAATGCAATATAATGTGTCAAATGTACAGTGACGCACAGAACTATATGGCGTTAAACTGGCAGTTACGCACACAGAAGTAAATGGCATTAATTTGGCAGTAATGCACAAAACTATATGGCGTTAAACTGGCAATAATGCACACTGAACTATATGGCGTTAAACTGGCAGTAACACACACAGAACTATATGGCGTTAAACTGTCAGTAATGCACACAGAACTATATGGCATTAAACTGGCAGTAACACACACAGAAGTAATCAGCGTTAAACTGCCAGTAACGCTCACAGAAGTAAATGGTGTTAAATTGGCAGTAATGCACATAGAAGTAAATTGCATTAAACTTGCAGTAACGCAATCAAATATACGGTGTTCAACTGTCACTACACTGACACTATCTGAACTGTCTCTACTCTAGCTACACACTAATGTAAAGATTAGTGACACGGTCTCACTACACTACACTGAAACTGTCTGAGCTGTCCCTGCTCTACATATACACGAATGTATGTATGAATGACACGGTCTCACTACACTACACTGAAACTATCTGAGCTGTCCCTACTCTAGCTGGACACTATGCAAAGCTGAATGGTGTTCCTTCTCACTACACTCACACTATCCTTAGACTGACACTAAACTAATATTCTACACTGACAATTGAAGCACAATAGCACAGTATAGCACACTAACTAACTGATAGCACTGAACAGAGCCCTGTTCTATCTCTCTACAGCTGAAATCACACTGAAAATGGCTGCCATTGAAAGAATATTTTCATACTGTGGGGCAGGAATGAGCCATGATTGGATAAAGTCATGATGACAGTGTCAAATCATGACTCTGACATTGCTCTGTGCCCTGATTGGCTGAAGAGTTCACTGCTTCTGGCCAATCAGGGCTTGCAATGCATTGTTCAATGCCGCATTGCATTTTGGTCGGTTCTGGGGGGGGGCGAACAAATGGTCCGTTTGTTCGGATGTTCACCGAACGACCGAACAGCAAAAGTTTGGCCCGAACTTATGCTTGGGCTGAACCATTCGCCCAACCCTAGTCTTAAGCTGACACCTCTATTTTGCTGAAGCATGTGCCAATATAAGTGTTGCTCAAACACATCTCTGTTCAATAACCTGGCAGTGTCAACAAATAGTGATTCCTGGTGGTAAATTTAAATGAATGTAGCTGGGACTCTGCCATTTAGCAGTGGGAGTGCTATATGTAAAGATTGGTGGGTGATGTAATTGATGTGATGACCTTCCTGGATACTAGGAATTATTGCTGGATTTACTTCAGGGGACATTAATAAACTTTATTTTAAAATCCAGTAAGTATATGTTTGCATTTCATTTAGATAAAGGATTTTTAATTTGTTATGTATGTGTGCATTGTTTTTACATTTAACTCTTTGTGGAAATAGGTAAGGGATAGTAATATACCCCTGTACTTATTCTTCTGGGATGGGAAGATATCTAGTCACCTCATTATTGTAAGGATTAGGACATAATCCCCCCCCCCCTGCCCTTTACCACCACCTCCTTTATAAGGTACATGGAAATGAAGAAAGAGTTCTTGTCCAACAACACTGAGACAAAGGTACTTTGAAAGGAGGAGAGGGGTTTGCTGCCCCCACACTTAAAGGTGTAACATCCCCAACTTGAAAGACAAATGGCTTGATATGGTACAGGAAAAGGATGGGGGTGTACTGCCATTTTTTTGCATTTTTGATCACTACCAATCTCCACAGCTGGGAGGGTTTCTATGTCATTTTAGGGATAATACAGTATATAGCCAGTCATGTACTAGTTTATAGTTTAACAATATACATGCAGTATCTCACAAAAGTGAGTACACTCCTCACATTTTTGTAAATATTTTATTATATCTTTTCATGTGACAACACTGAAGAATGACACTTTGCTACAATGTAAAGGAGTGAGTGTACAGGTTGTATTGCAGTGTAAATTTGCTGTCCCTTCAAAATAACTTAACACACAGCCATTAACCACCTCCCACTGCCCTATAGACAAATGACAGCCGGTGGTGGTTTTGTTATCCTGATAGGACATCTATTGACGTCTGGCCGGATAACCTGCGACCGCGCGCATTGCAGCGATCAGTGGTGCGGTGTGTCAGTCTGACACACCGCATTACTGATCTCGGTGAAGAGCCTCCATCGGAAGCTCTTTACCTCGTGATCAGCTGTGACCAATCATGGCTGATCATAGCGTAAACAGGAAGATCCGTGTATCAGCTTTTCCTCTACTTTCATCTGCAGACACGAGTAGAGGAGAGCAGATTGGCAGCTCTTCTGACAGGAAGGGTCTGCTCTAATTGTTTATCAGTGCAGTCCCCCCTAGGGTTGCCACCCAGGACCACCAGGGAGCCTGCCCAAGGACCAGCAGGGAGCCCACCCAGGGACCACCAGGGAGCTTGCCCAGGGACCACCAGGGAGCCCATCCAGGGACCACAAGGGAGCCCACTCAAAACCACCAGGTAAGGGGCTTACAGTGCACTATAGGGATGGGACTGTGCCCATCTGGGATGCTGGGCAGGGCCTCCTTATCAGTGCCGCCTAACAGTGCCCTCTATCAGTGCTGCATATGAGTGCCCACTAGTGCCACCTATCAGTGCCCATCAGTGCCACCTATCAGTGCCCAGTGCCACCAATTAGTGCCCATCAGTGCCGCATATGAGCGCTAATCAGTGCCGCTTATCAGTGCCCATCAGTGCTGCATATCTGTGCCACCTATCAGTGCCTGCCAGTGCTGCTTATCAGTGCCGCCTATCATTGCCCATCAGTGCTACATATAAGTGCCTCCTCATCAATGCCCCCTCATCAGTGCCTCCTCATCAGTGCCAGTCAGTGCTGCCTCATCAGTGCCCATCAATGCAGCCTCGTCAGTGCCCATCAGTGAAAGAGAAAACATACTTATTTACAACGTTTTGTGACAGAAACAAAGAAAAACTTTTTTTTTTCAAATTTTTGGTCTTTTTTTATTTGTAGCGCAAAAAATAAAAACCCCAGTGGTGATCAAATACCACCAAAGGAGATCTTTATTTTTGGGAAAAAATAAAAAACTTTTGTTTGGGTACAGTGTAGACTGACCGCGCAATTGTCATTCAAATTGCGACAGCACTGAAATCTGAAAATAGGTCTGGGCGGGAAGGGTGGTAAGTGCCTGGTATTGAAGTGGCTAATGTATAAACTGCTGGCAACAAAAGTGAGTACACCCCTAAGTGAAAATGTAAAAATTGGGCCCAAAATGTCAATATTATGTGTGGCCACCATTATTTTCCAGCACTGCCTTAATCCTCTTGGGCATGGAGTTCACCAGAGCTTCACAGGCTGCCACTGGAGTCCGCTTCCACTCCTCCATGATGACATCACCGATCTGGTGGATGTTAGAGACCTTGCACTCCCCTGCCTTCTATTTGAGGATGCCCCACAGATGCTCAATAGGGTTTAGGTCTGGAGACATGCTTGGCCAGTCCATCACCTTTACCCTCAGCTTCTTTAGCAAGGCAGTGGTCGTCTTGGAGGTGTGTTTGCGGTTGTCATGTTGGAATACTGCCTTGCCGCCCAGTCTCTGAAGGGAGGGGATCATGCTCTGCTCAGTAAGTCACAGTACATGTTGGCATTCATGGTTTCCTCAATGAACTATAGCTCCCCAGTGCTGGCAGCACTCATGCAGCCCAAGACCATGACACTCCAACCACCATGCTTGACTGTAGGCAAGACACACATGTCCTTGTACTCCTCACCTGATTGCCGCCACACATGCGTGACACCATCTGGACCAAAGAGGTTTATCTTGGTCTCATCAGACCACAGGACATGGTTTCAGTAATCCATGTCCTTAGTCTGCTTGTCTTTGGCAAAGTGTTTGCGGGCTTTCTTGTGCATCATCTTTAGAAGAGGCTTCCTGGTAAACCTGTCCTGTTAACTGCTGTATGGTCTTGGCCACCGTGCTGCAGCTCAGTTTCAGGATCTTGGCAATCTACTTATAGCCTAGGCCATCTTTATGTAGAGCAACAATTATTTTTTTCAGATCTTCAGAGATTTCTTTGTCATGAGGTGCCATGTTGAGCTTCCAGTTACCAGTATGAGAGAGTGAGAGTGATAGCAGCAAATTTAACACACTTGCTCCCCATTCACACTTGAGACCTTGTAGCACTAACGAGTTATATGACTACGGGGAGGTAAAATTACTAATTGGGCCCAATTTGGACATTTTCACTTAGGGGTGTACTCACTTTTATTTAGACATTAATGGCTGTGTGTTGAGTTATTTTGAGGGGACAGCAAGTTTACACTGTTATACAAGCTGTACACTTATTACTTTACAGTGTAGCAAATTGTAATTTCTTCAGTGTTGTCACATGAAAAGATGGAATACAATATTTACAAATGTGTGAGGGGTGTATTCACTTTTGTGAGATACTGTACATTGCTACTGACTTTAAAGAGCTGATTGCATAATTACAGTATATGTGCATATATAGCACCCCCTTATATACATAGTTGGGATAGTTATGCAAGTTTAGTTGGACTTCACTTTAGTCTGTGAAGTCAGTTCAACTGTGGTTAAGTGACGTTCAGTGTAGTTTAGCTGGCAGGCTCTGCAGGCTGAGTCTCTGTTGCCTGCTCCGAGCTTCTAGAAGCTTCTAGTAAGTTCCAGAACTTAGTGGGTGGGGTATGGATATGAGAGACTGAATATTCAAGGGATCCCTGGCAAACCCTGGTCAAGGACAGTCCAGAAGGTGGGGAGATGGCCCTTAAATACTGTAGAGCCTGGCCATGTAGGGAGAGATTCCAAGATCCTGGAGGGGACCCCGGTGCTGGGGGGCTCTGCTTCCAGCATGTGTGCTGCTGAGAGAGAGATAAAGAGAGGGAGAAGAGAAGGGGGGCACAAAATCCAGCAGCCTTCTAGGGGGTAACGCTACACATTACCCATATGCACGTATAATTACAGGTGCTGCAAGGCTTTTGGCACTTTTTTGCACCAGATTCAGTGCAGTAAAACAAAGGTTCAGTCCTAGCTTTCATGGAAATAAATACTTATTACTATCATCATTAGCTCCATACAGTGGCCATAATGTGGCAGCATTTTCCTGATTCACTCTATTCCTCCATCATAAAAAGACTGCTCAGTATATTGTTCCTCTAAATGAAGTCATTACCTTGGCTACTTGCATTATCACAGCATTCCCCTGAGTCATACTCCTTACACGTTATATTACAGTGTGAGGGGATTCAAAATTTGGGCTCAGGATTTCTAGTTACAGCTCAGGTTGAGGTATAACTAGAAATCATTTGGACCCATAGCAAAACTTAGTTGGGGATCCTGGTGACCTTCCTAATGACATTTATAATAACATAAAGTACTGTATGTCTATATTTAGGAGAGGTGGCATAAAAAACTCTCAGAATTGTCAGTACACTATGCAACTGTGGACAAAAGTTGTCAGGGAAGAGGGGATTTAAATTCAATTACATTTTAATAAATAATCTCCCAGCTACTCTGTCCTCAGTAGCTCACCAGTCTTTTTCAGCATCTTGGATGCAGGACCTCAGTATAAAGTTCTCCCATCCTATACACCATGACAGTAAGCAAGTACGAAAGGAGGTGGTGTACTAGTAACATGACTGCGTGTCGGTGCACAAAGCAAGGTCCATAAATACATGGATGAGTGAGTTTGGGGAGGAGGAACTTGACTGGCCTGCACAGAGTCCTTACCTCAACCTGATAGAGCACCATTGGGATGAATTAGAGTGGAGATTGCAAGACAGGCCTTTTCGTCCAACATCAGTGCCTGATCTCAAAAATGGAAGAATGGTCAAACACTCCCATAGACACACTCCTAAACCTTGTGGACAGCCTTCCCAGAAGAGTTGAAGCTGTTATAGCTGCAAAGGGTGGGCCAACTCAATATTGAACCCTACAGACTGAGACTGGGATGCCATTAAATTTCATGTGCGTGTAAAGGCAGGCGACCCATTACTTTTGACAATATAGTGTAAGTCACAACAATAGACAAACACATGTGCTTAAGCTTATAACACACAAACAATTCCAATTTCTCATGTCTTTATTGAACACACTGTGACGTTATGATAGGCGAGGTGATCGATGGACATTATGTTTCACCTCGCATACGTTCACTTGCAGGAAACTAAGGTGGAATTCGGTCTGGGTTTTACCAGCCACCTTGGCAGGGTTGGTTGCGGACCAGATTTTGCGGTCCACTTGTGTCCATCAATGGGTGGTATAAAGAAAGCAGGTCTGGATCAGATGATTGCTCTGACCTGGGACTCAAGACCCATCAAGCCTGAGAGAGCTGTTGAACTGAACTTTGCTTTGTGACTGAAACAAAAGGTTTTCATTATCTTTGTTTTGTGGGTGACTGGGAGAAGCCCTTCACCTCTGAGTTAGGAAACTGGAAATGTTTAGTTAGTGCCTGGATGCCAAGGATTCATTTTCTGTTTTGTTTATTTGATTTACCTGTAACCTTTTAAATAAACCTGGCTACATGTCAGATTTTAAGAAAACCTGCCACTTGGACTACCTTTTTCCATGGGAAGGTGACCCCCATTGAGCTAACGCCCACACTTGGTGGATTTTCGGCGGGCATCTTCCTAGACAAGTGGAAAGCAGAAGATGAGACCTGCAGGTGATGCGGAAGCTTACTTAGCAACTTTTTAAAGAGTCACTGTGTGAGAAGGATGGCAAAAAGAGCAATGGGCAGGACTGCTAGTGCCCTTTCTGACAGGAAAACCCCAAAAAGCCTATTATGACCTGGAACCAGATGCTGTCCAGGATTATGAGACACTGAAAGCTGAGATGCTTGCACGCATGGGCGTCACCATTGCAGTCTGGGCTCAACGGGTGCATCAGTGGTCATAAAGTACTGACAAGCCACCCGGCTCCCAAATGTTTGACTTAATACACCTCACCAAGAAGTGGCTGCAGCCAGAGACTTTGCCAGGCCCTAAGATTATGGAGCATGTGGTCATAGACCATTACTTACATGCGCTCCCTGCTTCTTTAAGGAAGTTGGTCAGCCATGGGGGAAAACTGTTGGCGTGTCCGAGGAAGAAGAAGATCCTTTTCCTTTTTCTGTAATGGCTGGGGAGCAGGAGGAGCTGGAATCCAGCCCCCAGCTGGAGGTTAATGAACAAGAAATTATCTCTGACTCTAATAGTGAGAGTGGACAGAATGTGGTGCCTGACTTAGAGGTTAGAAAAGATTATTTTTTGTTCCATACAACTAAAAGATGCCCCGCTCAATAGAGCCAGAGAAAACATTAAAATGGTAGATGGGGAATCTGTTGAACCTAATATAGGGGTGTCTTTTCCCTACATGGCTCTTAAAAATAACTTGCTGTATCAGGTGGTATCAGGTGGTAAAGCAAGGGGAGGAGGAGGTAGAGTAGCTAGTGGTTCCCTGGATGGTATTAGATTTAGCCCATGGTCATATAATGGGGGGCATTTTGCCATAGAGAAGACCAAGGAGAGAATAACCCAGAGATTCTTTTGGTCCGGGTTATATGCAGATGTCAAAGAATATTGTGAGTCACGCCCAGAGTGTCAGTATTCTGCACCATCGCCCCATTTTCACAGTCCACTAAAACCATTACCAATCATTGAAGTGCCTTTTGAAAGAATTGGCATGGATCTGGTGGGACCAGTAGCAAAGTATCCCCGGGTCCATCAGCAAATACTGGTAATACTGGACAATCATACGCAATATCCTGAAGCCATTCCCTTGCATTATACCTCAGCTAAAGCTATTGCCAAAGAGCTTGTCCGGGTATTTATTCATGTGGGTATTCCAAAAGAAGTATTGATGGATCAAGGCACCCCATTTATGTCCTGAGTCACTAAAGAATGGTGTAAGTTGTTCAAAATCTCTCATCTTCGTACCTCTGTCTACCACCCGAAAAAACTGATGGTCTTGTGGAGAGGTTTAACAAAATGCTCAAAAGCATGTTAAAAAAGGTGATGGACAAAGATGGGAGAAATTGGGATTTTTTGCTGCCATACCTCATGTTTGCCATACGGGAGGTACCTCAGGCATCTACAGGTTACTCCCCCTTTGAACTACTGTATGGGACACATGCTATGGAATTGCTAGATGTTGCAAAAAAAATGTGGGAAGGAGCGACCATGCCTTATAGAAGCATCATCGAGCATATCTCACTGATGCAAGATAGAATTGCAGCTGTCATGCTGCTTGTACAGGAACATATGGAGCAAGCCCAGGAGGCCCAGAGAAGGGTTTATAATTGGGGTACCAAGACCCGGATCTTCAACCCTGGTGATAGAGTGCTGGTACTAATCCCCACCGTTGAGAGTAAATTCCTAGCAAAGTGGCAAGGTCCCTTTGAAATGATGGAAAGACTACGGGGGGTAAACTACAAAGTTTACCAGCCAGGGAAAAGGAAACCCAAATAAATATATCACGTTAATCTCTTGAAACCTTGGAAGGACAGAGAGACTTTACTGGCAATGCCAACCCCCCAAAAGGACATGGCCCCCGTGACACCTGCATTCCCATAACTGAAACCTTGTCAGGGGCCCAACAGAAGGATGTTATAGAATTTGGGAGTAAGAATAGAGAATTTTTCTCTCACCTGCCCGGACTGACCACAGTTCTACACCAAGACATAATTACGGAACCAGATGTCCACGTAGATGTAAAGCCCTATAGAATACCCAAGGCTAGGTGGGAAGCAGTTCCAAATGAAATAAAGAACATGTTAGAGCTGGACGTGATAGAGGAGCCCCACATGTTCCTATGCGTACCCAATGCCTCATGTCAACGAGCTTGTTGACAGATTGGGAGGTGTCCAGTACATAACTACTTTAGATCTGACTAAAGGTTATTGGCATATACCTCTAACAGAGTCTGCCAAAGAGAAAACTGTGTTTTCTACTCCCGAGGGGTCCTTCCAGTATAAGTGGATGCCTTTTGGCTTGCATGGTGCTCCTGCCTCATTCCAGAGAATGATGGCTAAGACCTTAAGACCACATCGCCAATACGCAGCCACCTATTTGGACGATGTAGTCACCCACAGCCCAGATTAGGAATTCCATTTGCCGCGGGTGCAAGCAGTAGTGGATTCCTTTAGGAAAACAGGACTCACTGCCAACCCAATGCCATAGGCTTGGAAGAGGTCAAATACCTTGGCTACATTATTGGTCGGGGGCTGATCAAGCCTCAGATCAATAAGATTGAGGCAGTTCAAACGTGGCCTCAACCTATAAATAAAAAGCAAGTTTGTCCATTTATGGGGATCACAGGGTTAACCCCCCCCCCACTGATGGATCTGACGAAGGGTGGAGGGTGGTCAGTCATGATCAAGTGGAATCCTGAGGCAGAGAAGGCATTTCAAATGTTGAAGCAAACCCCTTGTGCACAACCTGTGCTCATGACCCCAGATTTCACAAAAGAGTTTGTGGTGCAGACAGACGCCTCTAATGTGGAATTGGGTGCTGTACTGTCCCAAGTCAGAGGTGGGCAGGAGCACCCAGTGATTTACCTTAGCAGAAAGGTCAACAGACATGAGAAAAACTATGCCATTGTTGAGAAGGAATGTTTAGCTATCAAATGGGCCTTAGATGCCCTGAAATATTACCTGTTGGGGAGACCATTCAAAATAGTCACTGATCATGCCCCTCTTAAATGGATATGTGATAACAAGGAGAAAAATAGTCGGGTGACAAGGTAGTTCCTTGCTCTTCAAGTATTTAGGTTCCCAGTGGAAAATAGAACTGGGAAACTCCAAAATAATGCAGATGCCCTTTCCCGTATCAATTGTCTGGTTGGGACAGTTGCTCAGCGGTAGGGGCTTGATATGTGGCATCGATGGACATTATTTTTCACCTTGCATGCGTTCAATTGTAGGAAACTAAGGTGAAATTCGGGCCGGGTTTTACCAGCCACCTTGGCAGGGTTGGTTCCGGACCAGATTTTGCGGTCCACTTGTGTCCATCAACAGGTGGTATAAAGGAAGCAGGTCTGGATCAGATGATTGCTCTGACCTGAGGCTCAGGAGTCATCAAGCCTGAGAGATCTGATGAACTGAACTTTGCTTTGTGACTGAAACAAAAGGTTTTCATTATCTTTGTTTTGTGGGTGACTGGGAGAAGTTAGGAAACTTGAAATGTTTATTTAGTGCCTGGATGGCAAAGATTTATTTTTTGTTTTGTTTATTTGATTTACCTGCAGCCTTTTAAATAAACCTGGCTACAAGTCAAATTTTAAGAAAACCTGCCGTTTGGACTACCTATTTCCCAGGGAAGGTGATCCCCATTGAGCTAACCCCCCATAACACCCAATTAAACATTCACAGTGCTGGGGGAAAAATTAAGCTAACCTTTGAGTTAATAGCTGATCAAACCTCCTTTGGCATAAATGACTTCAAACATGCACTGTCGGTAGCTCTGGATCAAACCTGCACAGCGTTCAGGAAGAATTTTTGAAAATTCCTCTTTACAAAACTGTTTCAGCTCAGACACAAGTGAAAGATGTCTGGTGTGAACAACTCTCTTCAGGTCATTCTACAGCATCTCTATGTAGTTAAGGTATTGGATTTGACTGGACCACTCCTAAAATTGTGTTTTCTTTTTCTAAAGCCAGTCTGTAGTATATTTACTTAAATGGTTAGGGTCATTGTCCTGCTGCATCATCCAACTTCTCCTAAGCTTCAGCTGATGGACAGCCTCCCTGACATTATCCTGTAGGATATTTTGGTAAACTTGGGAATTAATGTTCCTCTCGATGATGGAAAGTGGTCCAGGCTCTGAGACAGCAAAGCAAGCCCAAATCATGATGTTCCATACACCATGCATCACCGTTGGGAGTATATTTTGATGTTGGTAAGCTGTGCCCTCTTTGTGCCATACATAATGCTGAATATTCTTCACAAACAATTAAACTTTTGTTTCATAAGTCCACAAAATACAGTTTGCCAAGGTGCTCTGTTGCAAACTTCAGTTGCGCAGCATTGCTTTTTATTTGGAGAGCAGCGGCTTCCTCTGTGGTGTTCTGCCATTGACATGCTGCCTCTTGAAAGACATATGGTAGACTCATGAACGGGGGATGCTGGCCAGTAACAGTGATGTCTTTTTTTATTTTTTTTTATTTTACCACATCAGTAGCTTATCTCAGGAGGAAGAATATTCAGCCTGAGGCTCATACTAACCTCCAGGTTAATTACATCATTGTGGTGGTCATTTCTTTTCCCAAATTTCCCCCCATTAATAATTTATTAATAAATATGTAATTTATTTCCCAACCACAAAATGGGGAAAGGGAAGGACCAAATAATAAACAAGCAAGAAATACACCACCAGTACAATAATAAAGAAATAATTATCCCTACCCCCCTCCCACAAGCAGTTCCGACTTCAACAATCAAGCCGGACAGTCATCCTTCCCCATACACACTCTTCACAGATCCCACCTTTCTGTTCTCTTCAGGTTTATAAATAAAAAAAAAAAAACCTACTTTCTTCCATCCAATATCATCATATTATTAGACTCCTCGTGTCTCGGAGATATCTCCTATTTCGCTGTTCAGTGTCCCTTTACTTCCTTGGCGACCTCCTATATCAGTCATTCTCTAGACCACTATACTGGGTATCCTTTATCTAGAAGCCATAGCCTCCAATTTTTTTTTAAACCCATTCAAGTTGTTCCTTTTTACAAACACACTCCTCTCCATCCACATAGCCTCTTCCACAGCGTTTAACCATTCCTCCTTTTCCGGGGGGGGCTCTTGATTGCCATTTCTGGGGAATCAATTTCCTTGCCTAGAATAGGCAGCTCAGTGTGGCGGTCGGAAATCGGCCTCCATTTTCCCTGATCTGTCCAATGCCCAGAATACATTGTAGGGGATTCTTCCTTATCTGAATCTTAAAGATCCTATTTATAGAGCTAACCACTTCTTCCCAATACCTCTTCAATTTTGGACATCTCCAAATCATATGGACAAGATCTCCAACTTGCTGGCATTTGGGGCAACTATCATTTTGCCTCTTCCCGAAACTAAATAATCTCTGGGGGGTATAATAAACTCTGTGCAGAAGAAAGAGGTGCGAAATTCTCTGCGATGGTCCCATCGAGACCAAGATACAGGAGTCCAAAATAGATTTCCACTGCTCTGAAGAGATTGGGCCTAAATCCTCTTCCCACTTCTTCTTGACCCCAAGCTCTACCTCCCTCTCTCTACCTATGTTCAGCCCTTTATACAGTGTAGAGATCATACCTTTCCGTGAGGTAGGTTCAATCACTTTTTGCAACAGGGTCACCTCCCCCCATACCACCAAGCGATTTCTAAACTGTGCGCTTAATGCGTGTCTGACCTGCAGATAACCAAAATATGATCGTTCTGAGATACCAAACTCCTCCCTAAGATTTAATAAAGTTTTCAAATTTCCCCCTTCAAAGAGTTGAGCCAGCTGGGTAATTCCTTGACTTTCCCAGTCCTTAATTATTCCAATCCCACACAGCTCTTTTAAGTTCCTGTTGTTCCATAAGGGGGAGGTCACTGAGAGGACAACTTTGGCTCCCATTTGCTCTTTAACTGTTTTCCAGACCTTAACTATCATTGTTAGTGTTGGGGCGTCAGTTATAAATGAATTAGCCTCTACCGCTAACAAAACTGTTCTATGAGGGGTGGACTCCAGCATCAGGTGCCCGTTCAAATCATGACCACCCCCGATCCCGCAGCCCACCAAGTGTTGAAGCTGTGCCGCTAAATAATAGTTCCTAGGGTGCGGCAGATCCATACCCCCTTTCTCTGGTTGCAGCTGCAGGGTACTCATACGGATTCTTGCTACCCGCCCCTTCCACAGCAGATCTCGAAAGATTTCATCAATCCTTCGAAACCATTTTTTATGGAGCCATACCGGGGAGTTGTGAAGGATATAAAGCAGTTGGGGATCCATACCATCCGTATCAGATTACACCTACCAGCTACTGAGAGAGGGAGACGCCGCCATATCTCACTCTTATTTTTAAATTTATTAAGAAGTGGTACCAAATTATTTGGAATGAAGTCTTTCAGATCTTTTGTAAAGTCAATACCTAAGTACTTAATTTTATCTGATACCGCCAGGCGGGAAGCCTCCTTAGATAACGGGGCTTCCAGTACATCCACCGGCATCAATACCGACTTCTCACAGTTTATTTTCACTCCTGACACTTTTCCAAATTCATTCAGCATATTCATCACTGAGGTCAAAGAAGCTGAAGTATCATCCAGGAATAGAAGTACGTCATCCGCATATAACGCTATCTTCTCTTCCCCAAAAGATCTATGGAACCCCTTCACGCTTGCGGCAGTTCTAATTGCGATTGCTAATGGCTCAATCGCCAGGGTGAAGAGCAGGGGTGACAATGGGCACCCCTGTCTCGTCCCCCTTGTTAAGGGAAACCTTTCTGAGCACCTCCCATTCACCCGTATCTTAGCAGAGGGATCTTTATAAAACATTTTAATCCAGCCAATAAAGCCCGGACCAAACCGAAACCTCTCCAAGACTCACCATAGATAGTCCCATTCCAGACTATCAAAGGCCTTGGCAGCATCTAGGGACAAAATGGCCCTAGTGTTTTTTTCCCTGTATTTGTCTGCAAATTCAAATAAGCCCTTCGAATATTCATACTGGTGGACCTGTTGGGTATAAATCCTGACTGGTCCTGATGGATTACTTTCTGTATTACCTTATTTAGTCTGGCTGCCAAGACCTTTGCAAGAATTTTAATGTCTGTGCACAGAAGAGAGTTAGGGCGATATGAGGCGACCACTATCGGATCTTTCCCCTCTTTATGTATCACTACTACTATGGCGAAGATGGTAGTTCCCCATGCTCCCGCGCCCAATCTGCCACTTTGAGTAATTCCGGGAGTAATATTTTCCCATAGCGCTTATATACCTCCACTGGGAGTCCATCTGGGCCCGGAGATTTGTGGCTGGCCATGGCTCTCACCACATTTTGTATTTCATCTAATGTAATTGGGGCATCTAGTACTTCTCTATCGCTGTCTGAGAGGGTTGGGATCGTCAAGTTGCTCAAAAAATCTGCCTCTAGTTCCTCCCCCTTACCGCTTTGAGACTGATACAGTCCCTCATAATACTCTCTGAAGGCCTCAGTGACTCCTGATATTGATGAGGTCATCCTCCCTTCCAACGTTTTTATTATGGGTACCCCTTTAGCCGAGGAATTTAATTTTATTAAGAAGGCCAGAGCACGCCCCACCCTTTCACCCTCAACAAAGGTGTTGTATCTTTGGAATAATCTCTTATTTTCCTCTTTCTTCATAGTAGAGGATTTGTATGCCTGCTGCATATCCACTAAATGTCCATATTTGGCTGGATCAGGATCTTCTATATATTGTTTTTCTGCTTTTTCGACCTCTTGTTTTACACTCTCCTGCCATTTTTTAGAATCCCTCTTTAATTTACTAACCTTTTGTATTAAAATGCCTCGTAGGTAGGCTTTTAAAGTATCCCAGACTATACCTGTTGGAACGGAATCCGCGTTTATCTCTACAAACTCCGCCAGAGCTTCTAGGACCCTGTCTGAGTCCCCCATCAGTTCCAACCAATGAGGGTTGATCCTCCAGTCTTTACTGTGACACCTCTCCCCCTGGCTGACATCCATCAACAAAGGGGAGTGGTCTGACAGACCCCGGGGGAGGTATATCACATTGTGTACCAGGCTAAGGGCATTTTCATTACCTAGAACTAAGTCAATTCTGGAAAATGTACGTTGCGTGCCGGAGTGACATGAATATTGTCTAGCACCATATTAAAGTCGCCCACCATGAAGATTGGAGTATGTAGTTTATCCATAATAAATTCTAAAACTTTATCTAATATTTCTGAATTAAACGCGGGGGGAATATATATGTTAATAAGAACAATTTCCTTGTTCTCTATTTCCCCGTACAAGAAGACATAGTTACATAGTTACATATAGTTACATAGTTAGTCAGGTTGAAAAAAGACACAAGTCCATCCAGTTCAACCGGGGGCAATATCGTTTAACCTAGGTACGAAACGACCCCAAAAAAACGGAAGGAGACCTAGTTGACCCACTTCCTAACATATACCCTAATAAACCAACATACACACACACACATATACTTATATATATATATACACATATATATATACACATACATATATATATACATATATGTAAAAAAAAAAAAAAAACCAACTTGACCTACCTGAACACAGAAAAAAGTTGGACTGATTGATACATTGATATACATTGATACATTGATACAGAAGAACATGCCCCTTTATCTCTTGTTCCTTTAACAAGAATAATTGTATATATAAGGGGGGCGCAAATTAAGTCTTTATAATCTATTTCAAAATCTTAA
>BLSH010346007.1:62719-73888 GCA_018402905.1 Glandirana rugosa | reverse complement strand
TACAAAAATATAACAATCCCCCACGTCTTCGCACTCCTATATTCCTTCATTACTTTGTGCAGTTCCCACACAACTCTCGGGAAAAAAAAAAAAAAACACAAGGGGAAGGGGAAACGATGGGGAAGAGAAAACTAGATATTCCCCCCTCCCTCCCTCTCCTCCCCCCCCCCAGAGTCCCCATGTGGGAATACATCAAGTGTCATTAACATCTCTATGCATGTCCCTTATTTGTTTGTAGTCTCCTTTTATTGTCCTCTAACCATTTCGCCACTTCCTCCTTCTTCTCAAAATACTGAACGCCACCTAGGGCTGTAATCTTCAGTTTTGCAGGGTAAAGTAATGCAAAGGGGATCTCAAGTTGATGCAGACTACGTTTTACCTCCCCAAATTTAGCTCTTCATTTCTGAAGGTCAGGGGAAAAATCTGGGTAAATGGAGACCCTGGTCCCATTAAAAAGAATGTTCCCAATCTCTATCGCCCTTTGAAGAATCACGGACTTATCCCTATAATTAGACACCTTTGCCAATAGCGGTCTAGGGTGGCCTCCCGAAGGGGGTTGCCTAGCAGGGACCCGATGGGCCCTTTCTATGAAAAAGGATGGCGTAAATATACCTTTTGCAAAAACGTCCTTAAATCAGCCCTCCAGGAGGAACTTCACAGGGTGGGGTCCTTCACTGTGCTCTGGGAGGCCCACTATCCTTACATTCTCTCTCCGGAGCCTATTCTCCATATCGTCTAATTTAGCAGTGTATGAATCAATTCTCTCCTTCAGGATTTGTACATCAGCACTTAGGGGGTTCAACTCATCCTCTATGGTGCTAATCCTCTCTTCCATCTTTGTTGTTCTTTCCTCTATCTTATGGATTTCCTGGTGCACTTGAGAGATTTCATCCTTAATACCTTTCATCTGATCCCACAGGGCTTGTAGGGTAGATTTACAGGTATTTACTGCTGCTAGCACTTCCCTCAATGTAGGTTCCGGCTCGAGCGGTACATCTGCTGCAGAAAGGGATGGGGGTTCTGTATGGTCCCCACTGGAGGTATCGACTCCGCCAGTGAACAGTGATGTCTTTAAGCCTTTAGCTGTTACTTGTGAGTAGGGATGAGCTGAACACCCCCCAGTTCGGTTCGCACCAGAACATGTGAACAGACAAAAAGTTCAGGGTGAACATCCGAACACCATTAAAGTCTATGGGACTCGAACATGAAAAATCAAAAGTGCTCATTTTAAAGGCTTATATGCAATGTTATTGCCCTAAAAAGTGTATGGGGACCCGGGTCCGGCCCTAGGGAACATGTAACAATGAAAAAAAAACTTTTTAAATTGATCACTTTTTCAGGAGCAGTGATTTTAATAATGCTTAAAGTGAAAAAAAAAAGAAAAATTCCTTTAAATATTGTGCCTGGGAGGTGTCCTTAGTCTGTGTGTAAAAGGGCGCATCTCTGTGAGGTGTAGAACATATCCAGAGCAAAATGACATTTCCATAGGAAAAATTGTCATTTAAAATTGCGGCTGTAATGTATTGCCGGGATTCAAATAAATTGCTGGAAAAAAGTGCGTGCGGTTCCCCCCCTCAGTCTAAACCTGGCTCTTTGGGTCTGGTTTGGATATTAAGGGGAACCCTGTGCCAAAATTTTTAAGAAAATTGACTTGGGGTCCCCCTAAAATCCAAACCAGACCCTTATCCGAGCATGCAGCCCTGGCCGGTTAGGATGGGGGGGACGAGCGAGCGCCCCCACCTCCTGAGCCGTACCAGGCTACATGCCCTCAGCATGGGGAGTATGGGTGCTTTGGGGGAGGGGGGCCTGCCCCAACTCAAAGCACCTTGTACTCATGTTGGTGGGAGCAAGATGCCTGGCCGGTGCTTGTGGGGGTCTGTGGGCAGGGGGCTTATTGGAATCTGGAAGCCCCCTTTAATAAGGGGGCCACCAGATCCCGATCCCCCCCCCCATGTGAACAAGTTTGGGTTACATTGTACCCCTACCTGTTCACCAAAAAAGGAGTGTAGTGTAAAAAAAACATCAGGCAGTTTTTGACAAGTCCTTTATTTTGTATTATATCTCTTTCTTCTTTCTCTTTTCTTCCTCCATCTTCTTCTGGCCCGCTCATTCTTCTGGTCTTCTTCTTCTTGTAGTCTTCTTGCTTCCTCTCTTCGTCTTCAATTTTCAATCTTCATCTTCATCCTCTTTCTTCTTTCACCGCCGCCGATCTCTCCGCTGGTGCAGTCTGGCCCCTGCGCGTCTTGCCAAATGGGCGGTCTTCGCGATGACAGTTCTTTTATAAGAAGGGGCGGGGCCACCCATGATGTAAATCGGTGACCCGCCCCCTCTGACATCACATGACGTCACAAGGGGGCGGGTTCACTCAGTTACATCACTGGGTGGCCACGCCCCTTCTTATAAAAGTGCTGTCATTGTGAAGACCGCCCATTCGGCAAGACGGGCAGGGGCCGGACTGCACCAGCGGAGAGAGCGGCGGCGGGGAAAGAAGAAAGAAGATCAAAATGAAGATGAAGATGAAGAGAGGAAGCAAGAAGACTAAAATAATAAGAAGTAGAAGACCAGAAGAAGGAGCCAGGAGAAGATGGAGGAAGAAAGAGCTATAATACAAAATAAAGGACTTGTCAAAAACTGCCTATTGGGTTTTTTTACACTACACTCCTTTTTTGGTGAATGGGTAGGAGTACAAAGTACCCCAAACCTATTCACATGGGGGATGGTCAGGATCTGGGGACCCCCTTATTAAAGGGGCCTTCCAGATTCTGATAAGCCCCCTGCCCGCAGACCACGGGGCAGGGCTGTGGGGATGAGGCCCTTCTCCCCATCAACATGGGGACAATGTGCTTTGGGGGGACCTCAAAGAACCTCCCCATGTTGAGGGCATGTTGCCTGGTATGGTTCAGAAGGGGGGGCGCTCGCTCGTCCCCACCCCCTTCTGCCATGCCAGGGCTGCATGCTCGCCTGGTTTGGACTTTGGGGGGGACCCCACACCATTTTTTTTTAAATTTGGCGCGGGGTTCCCCTTAAAATCCATACTAGACCTGAAGGGCTATGTTTGGATATTGGGGGGAACCGAATGTCATTTTTTAAAAAATTTTGGCATGGGGCTTCCCTTAAATACCATACCAGACCTGAAGGGCCTGGTTTGGATTTTGGGGGGACACGCACGTCATTATTTTTTAAATTTTTGCGTGGGCCATGCTGTTGTAAATTACTTAAAAAATTGTGATAAAATCCCCCAGTCAATCAGGTGGCCAAAAAATGGGCCTTGGGTGCTGGAGGTGCCAGAACACTGTTACCCCTTGAAGTTACTCTTGTTGGACGGAGGAACTGGGCCTGAAGTTGTCAATTAGTTTTCAAATTGTGACGAAAGCCCCCAAACAGGTGGTCAAAAATTGAGCCTTGTGTGTTGGCGGTGCCAGAGCACTGTAACCCCTTGAAGTTACTCTTGTTGGATGGAGGGACTGGGCCTGAAGTTGTCAATTAGTTTACAAATTGTGACGAAAGCCCCCAAACAGGTGGCTAAAAATTGGGCCTTGTGTCTTGGAGGTGTCAGAGCACTGTAATCCTTTACGGTTACTCTTGCTGGATGGAGGAACTGGGCCTGAAGTTGTCAATTAGTTTTCAAATTGTGACGAAAGCTGCAGTCAAACAGGTGGCCAAAAATTGGGCCTTGTGTGTTGGCGGTGCCAGAGCACTGTAACCCCTTGAAGTTACTCTTGTTGGACGGAGGAACTGAGCCTGAAGTTGTCAATTAGTTTTCAAATTGTGACAAAAGCCCCCAAACAGGTGACCAAAAATTGGGCCTTGTGTGTTGGCGGTGCCAGAGCACTGTAACCCTTTGAAGTTACTCTTGTTGGACGGAGGAACTGAGCCTGAAGTTGTCAATTAGTTTTCAAATTGTGACGAAAGCCACCAGTCAAACAGGTGGCTGAAAATTGGGCCTTGTGTGTTGGCGGTGCCAGAACACTGTAATCCCTTGCAGTTACTCTTGTTGGACGGAAGAACTGGGCCTGAAGTTGTCAATTTAGTTTGTTTACAAATTGTGACAAAAGCACCCAAACAGGTGGCCAAAAATTGGGCCTTGTGTGTTGGCGGTGCCAGAGCACTGTAATCCTTTGTGGTTACTCTTGCTGGATGGAGGAACTGGGCCTGAAATTGTCAATTTAGTTTAAAAATTGTTATGGCATGCCCCTGTAAATCCAGGTGCAGAAAAATTGGGCCTTTGGTGTTGGTGGTGCCCTAAATACAACATATAGTTCTAGATTATGGACAGGAGGAATAGGAGCAGTGGTAATCTTCAAGGGATCCCAGATCCCTAGCAAATTTATTCAGTTGCATCAGCATCAGGGGCTTGACAGCTGCTGATCCAGGACTGATTAATTTTTATAAATGTGAGCCTATTAACCGAGTCTGTGGACAAGCACACTCTTTGATCGGTTACGAACCCTCCAGCAGCATTAAATGTCCGTTCAGAGAGCACGCTGGAGCAAGTTCCGGCCAGTGGTCCATCCTCAAGACCCAGTAACTAAGTGGATGCTCAGTTGGCAAGGTCTCCAAGTCTGCTCTTGCCCCTATATATTCCTGCACCATATAATGTAGATGCTGACGATGGTTGCTTGAACCTATCTGGCCTGGGTGCTGAGGACTGAATTTTTTTTAAAATGTATCGCTCAGCCGGCCACCTTCTCCACCACTCTGCCTCAGAACGGCCGAAGCATCAGAAACACGTTGTCCAGGGCCAGCAGCAGGACATGGTAAACTCCCAGGGTCTGGAAAGGCATTGCACACACTTTTCTTCAAGGTATCCTGAAGATGTTTCATCCTTTGCACCCTCTGCGCAGGCAGG
Organism: Glandirana rugosa; assembly: GCA_018402905.1. Lineage (NCBI taxonomy): Eukaryota > Metazoa > Chordata > Amphibia > Anura > Ranidae > Glandirana > Glandirana rugosa. The sequence goes on along the minus strand of BLSH010346007.1, from coordinate 69,039 downwards.
ATGAGTTCTGCAACTTTACCCTTGTAACGTGGATCAAGAAGGGTTGCCAGCCAGTAATGATCCCTCTCCTTGATACCACGAATCCTAGGGTCTTTTCGCAGGCTTTTTAGAATCAGAGAGCCCATGCAGCCTAAGTTTGAGGAGGCATAAGTGTCCTCTGGATCACTGAGGATGACATTATCAAGAACTCCCTCCTTCCAGCCACGTACAACTCCTTGGGTTTCTGGGGCCTGAAAACCATGATCTCTTGAAGACTGCTGTATATTATACTCCACATCCATGCTGACGCAATCCTCCTCCACCTCATCCTCCTCCTGTGTGTTTGGCGGCTCTGCAGGAATGCTCTCTGCATAAAGGGGGCCTTGGAGGGAAAGGAAGTCCTCCTCTTCCTCCCTCTGTTCTGCCTCAAGTGCCCTGTCCATAATTCCACAAAGTGTGTGCTCCAGAAGGAATATTAGTGGTACAGTGTCACTGATGCATGCATTGTCTCTGGTCACCATCCTTGTGGCCTCCTCAAATGGTGACAGGACAGTGCATGCATCCTTGATCATTATAAGCAAAAAAGTGCTGCGCTAGAAATCATACAAATAATAATGATTATTTGAATAGAGTGAACTTGGTCATTGCAAAGGCCCACTACTAAAGCAATAGTACATTTGAAGAGTAATAAAAAGTCCAAAGATGAATAAAAACGATCCTCGTTCATATCTTGAAAAAAGGTATATAGTAAGGTGCAAATTATACGCATATCCTCTTAGTGCCACCGTGCTTTTGGAAGTATTGTGAAAAAATTCCACCACCACGTTGTGATTGCTCTTACCAAAGAGAGATGGTCTCTTATTACAGGGGACTGGAAGGAGCCTTTTTTATATCCACATAAGAACGTGCTGCCAGGGAGTATCCAAACCCCTACTATTGTGTCTCGGTCACAGGCAATTTTATCTCCATACCGGAATGCGGGATAATACATAAAAGAAAAAGGCTCCAATAGCGTAATACAGTAAAGGTAATTGATGTTTAATAAAGTATTGCACTTACATTTAGATGCATAAAAATAGGCGTATCACAGGGAATGATAGAATCTCCAGAACAAGAATTGCGGTGTGTCAGAGTAGAGCCATAACCCGACCGGTTTCATTGCTAACGAACTTCTTCCCGGGGGATCATTAGCCACTGATGTGGCAAAAAAAAGCCAAGCTCCCCTGAGCCTGTCCTGGTGCCATGCTCACAGAGGTACTCATTGATGGCCCTCTTCTGTGTGTGGAGTCGCTGCAGCATTGCCAATGTTGAGTTCTACCTGGTGGGCATGTCACAAATGAGGCGGTTGTTGGGCAGGTTGAATTCCCGCTGGATGTCAGCCAGCCAAGCACTGGCATTGTATGACCGGCGAAAATGACCACAGACTTTCCTGGCCTGCCTCAGGATATCTGGTAAGCCTGGGTACCTGGTCAAGAAACTCTGCACCACCAAATTCAAGACGTGTGCCAAGCATGGAACATGTGTCAATTGTCCCAGTCGGAGGGTAAAGAGAAGGTTGGTGCCATTGTCGCATACAACCATTCCTGGCTCAAGCTGCTGTGGCGTCAACCACCTCTGAGCCTGCCCCCACAGAGCTGAAAGAATCTCTTCCCCAGTGTGGCTCCTGTCACCAAGACAGACTAACTCAAGCACCGCATGGCATCTTTTAGCCTGACTGCTTGCATAGCCCCTTGAACGCTTAGGGAGCACTGCAGGTTCAGAGGACAATTCTGCAGAAGAGACCACAGGTAGAAGAAGAGGAGGGGGTGGAGAAGGAGGCGGATGTGGAAAAATCACTACCAGCTTTTTAGAGGTGGAACTATTTACAAAACTGAACCCTGTACTGCATCCTTCCCAGCTGCCAGCAGAGTTACCCAGTGCGCCGTGAAGGAAAGGTAACGTCCCTGACCATGCCCGCTGGACCATGAGTCAGCGGTAATATGAACCCTGCTGCTGACCGCACTGTTCAATGAGGCCAAAACATTGCCTTCCACATGATGGTAGAGAGCTGGAATGGCCTTACGTGAAAAGAAATCTCTTTTAGGAACATGCCACTGTGGGACAGCACATTCCACAAATTCACGAAAGGGCGCAGAGTCTACCAGATGAAAAGGCAGCAGTTGGAGTGCTAGCAATTTGGCCAAACTAGCATTAAGACGCTGAGCATGTGGATGGCTGGGACTGTATTTCTTTTTACGGTTCAGCAACTGGGGTAGTGATATTTGTCTGCTGAATTCACATGGTGGTGTACTGCTAGCAGATTGCTGGCTGCAAGTATTTGTGGCACGCATTGCTACACCTTCATTCCTCTCAGTGCAGGTTTTGGAGAGGACTGCAGGTATAGTAGGGGTTGAGATCCCAGATGAGGAGCAAGGAGGAGTCCGCCTTGTTTTCTGGTGGGGGTTCTTCAGGTACTCTTGCCAACGGACTGCATGGCTGGTCATCATATGTCTTGTCAAGACAGTAGTGCCCAAGCGGCTGGAGTCCTGGCCGCGCTTGACCCACTTCAGACATACAGTAGATTGCAAATGACAACGGTGCAATCTACTGCACATGTGCTGAAAAATGCCCACACCAAATAAATACATTTTGGAAGTCGGCGGGGAGGCAGCAGCGCCCTGCACCTGTGGAGCTCTGTGGGCTGATGCAATTGGGTGTCTGCCCTTAAGCTGGCCCCTGGAGGACATCATGCCTTGTTGGAGTTGGGCCTCCTCCTCCTCCTCTCTTTCCTCCTCTCTTCTCTCAGGCACCCAAGTATGGACCATGTCTTCATCATCCCCTCCCTCCTTATCACTGGAGTAAACTTGGCAGTCTGCTGCAGCTGGGGGAACATGACTGCTATTTTCTAGTCCTTTTGTGGCACCCCCTGTCTCTAGGCTCACACTACTCCCTTTCTCAACCTGGGAACCAACATCGGAGCCTTCAAACTGCTGCGCATCCTCCATGAGCATGTAACCGGCACTATGGTCGAACAAATCAGATGACTCCTCCATGCATGATGCTGAGGCTACAGAAGGAGTAACTGTGGACAAGGATCCAGTGGAATAGGCCGCTTTGCCAGATGCGTTGGAAGGCAAACTTGTACGAACCAGGGTGACATAGGATGAGAAGGATAAGGACGGCTTTGTTATCCACTCCACCAACTCTTTTGCATGTTGTGACTCAATAGCACGTCCAACAGCAGAAAAAAAGGACAAGCGTGACCCGCCTGCAGAGGATGCACCACATCCACCACCACCACTTTTTACTGAAGACACAGTGGCTGCTTGCCCTCTTTTAGTGGCCTGGGAGCGTCTGCCTCTCCTTTGAGGCCTTCCTGACACAGTGGCCCTGATTTACTATACCTCCCAAATCTACTCCAGCAGTGCCTTAAAATAACTCCAAATTAAAGGCACTTACAACTTCAACTCTCATAGACTTGAGTAAAATAGCACACATGCAAGCTCTATTTGCCTGTGAAGATGCCTCTCAGGTTACATGTTGATGTTGGCTGGGATTGAACTTGCGGTTGTATGCGGTTTTAATAATGGTTAAAGTGAAAAAAAAATATTCCTTTAACCGCTTCAGCCCCGGAAGGAATTCACGCTTTAGGACCTGAGCACTTTTTGCGATTTGGCATTGCGTTGCTTTAACTGACAATTGCGTGGTCGTGCGACGTTGTACCCAAACAAAATTTGCGTCCTTTTACCCAAAAATAGGACTTTCTTTTGGTGATATTTGATCTCCTTTGCGTCATTTGTGATCGCCACTCTAAATCAAAAAAGAGCGACAATTTTTCAAAATAACCAGTTTTTCATCGTTTTTGCTAAAATACAAATCCAATTGTAAAAAAATAAAAATCTGTTTATTTACTTGTAAAAAAGGGGCGGGACTTTAAATGAAGCGCTTGATGGGTAAGGACATATGAAATATTGATTATATATAGACTCTATATTATAATCAAGTGAGCTAATCAATAGCTTCGCATAGATTGAAGTCATGTATGAATTCAAAGAGCAAGGGTACCTGCAAGTTATATAACTAGGACAAACCTGATAATGAAGAAGATAGAATGGTTTGAATACCAAAATTTATTTCAGCATTCAAAAATGAATTATCATAGGGCTCAAATAATGAAAAATATGTAACATGATCAGAAAGAGTCATAACATGTCAAGAATTGATAAATATAATTCAAAATACATAGACAGACTTCACAATAGATTGATAAATAAATAGATACATGATTGATTCAAGGACACGACATCTATTAGCTCTACACGTTTCGTGACTTTATGTCACTCGTCAGGAGAAAGCGTGTATAAAAAATGGTATCTCTGCAAAAACATAGTGAATTTATGGTTAATAGAGTCTAAGCGCATATTACTTAACTGACAAGGGAAATAGCCTATGTATTACTTACAGAGAATCTGTATAGGTGATCTAGTATCATGAGGCGCAAACACCTCCTCCAATCGGGGAACGCCCCCCCCCCCAGGGAGTTGAGATGGCGAAGTACACGGCAAACATCCAAGATGGACATGTCCCAGGTGACTCAACCCAAAGACTATAAGATGTAAATGAGTGATAGAAATCAACACCAGATATAAAATGAAGAACAACAGAATGGAAGCAAAGGTAGTGTAGTGTCAATTATCAGCATAGAAATGAGACTATAAAGAATAAAAATATAAATAAATAAATAATAGTAAAAAAAAAAGTAAAATATAAGGATAAGACTTTAAATGAGGCAAAGACCTTGCCGCCTACCTACGTCCCTATTGAAAATATATTAAAAAACTAGAGGGCAAGAAAGCAAAACTTTGAATAAAGCGCTCAAAGGATCAAAGCGCATAAAATGTTGATTATATATAGACTCTATATTATAATCAAGTGAGCTAACAATAGCTTCGCATAGTTTGAGAATCATATAGGAAAAAAAAACAAAAAAAAACCAAACCAAGAACTGCCTTATAGGAAGGCGAGATATAAAAAATAAAATATAAAAATTAAAAAAGAACAGTTTAAACCAGTGACTAAGTGAAAAGTCACTGGTTTAAACTGTTCTTTTTTAATTTTTATATTTTATTTTTTATATCTCGTCTTCCTATAAGGCAGTTCTTGGTTTTTTTTTTTCCTATATGATTCTCAAACTATGCGAAGCTATTGTTAGCTCACTTTATTATAATATAGAGTCTATATATAATCAACATTTTATGCGCTTTGATCCTTTGAGCGCTTTATTCAAAGTTTTGCTTTCTTGCCCTCTAGTTTTTTAATATATTTTCAATAGGGACGTAGGTAGGCGGCAAGGTCTTTGCCTCATTTAAAGTCTTATCCTTATATTTTACTTTTTTTTTTTTTTTTTTTATTCTTTATAGTCTCATTTCTATGCTCATAATTGACACTACACTACCTTTGCTTCCATTCTGTTGTTCTTCATTTTATATCTGGTGTTGATTTCTATCACTCATTTACATCTTATAGTCATTGGGTTGAGTCATCTGGGACATGTCCATCTTGGATGTTTGCCGTGTACTTCGCCATCTCAACTCCCTGGGGGGGGGGGCGTTCCCCGATTGGAGGAGGTGTTTGCGCCTCATGATACTAGATCACCTATACAGATTCTCTTTAACTAATACATAGGCTATTTCCCTTGTCAGTTAAGTAATATGCGCTTAGACTCTATTAACCATAAATTCACTATGTTTTTGCAGAGATACCATTTTTTATACACGCTTTCTCCTGACGAGTGACATAAAGTCACGAAACGCGTAGAGATAATAGATGTCGTGTCCTTGAATCAATCATGTATCTATTTATTCATCAATCTATTGTGAAGTCTGTCTATGTATTATGAATTATATTTATCAATTCTTGACATGTTATGACTAGAGTTGAGCGAACACCTGGAAGTTCGGGTTCTGCTGGTCCGTCCGAACTTCGTGACAAAGTCCGGGTCCGGGTCCGGACGGAACCCGAACGATCGCAAGGCAGGCCTGGGCCTGGGCCTGAAACAGTGCTTCAAGCCTGCCTGGTCGTCTTGGGCTTGAAGGTCCACAAGCGAGTTGAGATCAGTATTGTACAGTTCTTAACTATTTATATTAAGTATTATGTATCTGTCTGAAGTGTTATCTAACTACTTATTTATCTATGTACTAACTAAGTTCCTGTGCTGTAGATAATAGAGATGCGCAAAGCACTGAAATACAGTGAGCAGTCCTCTTTCGCACATATTTTTTACCATAGAGACGTTTTTGTATCACTTAAATACCAATTATCTCAGATTCGCGTATAATGAATTGACTGTTCCCTTTATCGGA
>BLSH010345945.1:245809-271289 GCA_018402905.1 Glandirana rugosa | reverse complement strand
TAAGATATATTATACAGGAGTGACATCACCGCTCTCCAGATATAAGATATATTATACAGGAGTGACATCACCACTCTCCAGATATAAGATATATTATACAGGAGTGACATCTGGTGAACCTGTGCGATGCCTGAAGAAAGATGGCGCTGTCCTTCTGGAGACAGAAGCAGATGAAGTCTTTGTCATGGATCTCTATATAGCTGGAAGTGTGACTCGGGATGCTGTGTGTTATACAGACGCAGGTACAGGTAATGTAATATCATGTTAGGTGACAATAGATAATAATGGGGTCATTCGGTGGGCCGGGTGTTGCATTGCTGGCGGTGAGTGATGATTGGACGGTATTAATATTAGTGAAGCGCCGCAAAGACGCCGCCGATAATCTGCAGACGTTCGCTGTCATCACAACGAGTCCCCTATGTATTCCTTAACGCGTCTCTTCCCTACGAGGGTTAAAGCGCCAACTCCATTAAGAAAGCTGCAATTCCCAGCGACTTCTAAGCATTCGCCATCGGCGGCTTCCGCGACCCCGGAATAAAAATGCGCGTCTTATTGTCCCATCACAAAAAAAAAAATTCTTCCCTTCCCCGTAATTTTATTGTCAATTTGAAGCGTGTTATTACGCCGCGCTCACATTCCCCGCTTTAATTTCTCCCCGCGTTCTTGTTTGCTTTCGGCTTTGCGCACAACGTTCGGAAATAGGATGAAATGACTAAGTGGGGGGAGGGGGGGCGCGCCTTCCACCGCCGATGAAAGGCTGGAGGAAGCCATCATTATTATTAAGTGACAATGCGCCCGCGGCGTTACGCCGTTTAACCCGCTAAATTTATTCTGCGGGGTGACTAATACGCGCAACACACAATATCCGAGAGTGACGCAACGCGGAGAACGCCGCCGCCAAGAGATAAAGGGGGACGGCGCGTTGGAAGGCCGGTCCACCGGGAGAGGCGAAGGAATCTGACAGCCGACGCAATTACCCCGAGATCGCTGATATTATGGGGTGCCGGGAATTACAATGTAACAACCGTATCAGATCGCTACATTGCGACTATCTTCATATTATCCACTTTCCAACCGCAATACATATACAGTGAGGGGAAAAAGTATTTGACCCCCTGCTGATTTTGTAGGTTTGCCCGCTGACAAAGAAACGATCGCTCTATAATTTTAATGGTCGGTTTATTATAACAGTGAGAGACGGAATAACAACAAAAATATCCAGAAAAACGCATTTCACAAAAGTTATAAATTGATTTGCATTTTAATGAGTGAAATAAATATTTGACCCCCTTAGTAGTTGGTGGGGAAACCCTTGTTGGCGATCACAGAGGTCGGACGTTTCTTGTAGTCGGCCTCCAGGTTTGCAGACATCTCAGGAGGGATTTTCTCCCCCTCCTCTCTGCAGATCTCCAGGTCATTAAGGTTTCCAGGCTGACGTTTGGTAACTCCAACCTTCGGCTCCCTCCACAGATTTTCTATGGGATTAAGGTCTGGAGACCGGCTAGGCCACTACAGGACCTTAATGTGCTTCTTCTTGAGCCACTCCTTTGTTGCCTTGGCCGTGTGTTTTGGGTCATTGCCATGCTGGAAGACCCATCCATGACCCATTTTCAATGCCCTGGCTGAGGGAAGGAGGTTCTCACCCAAGATTTGATGGTCCATGGCCCCGTCCATCATCCCTTTGATGCGGTGAAGTTGTTCGGTCCCCTTAACAGAAAACCCCCCCCCCAAACCATAATGTTTCCCCCTCCATGTATGACGGGGGGGATGGTGTTCTTGGGGTCATAGGCAGCATTCCTCCTCCTCCAAACACGGCGAGTTGAGTTGATGCCAAAGAGCTGGATTTTGGTCTCCTCTGCCCACAGCACTCTCACCCAGCTCTCCTCTGAATCATTCAGATCTTCATTAGCAAACTTCAGACGGGCTGTACCATGTGATTTCCTGAGCGGGGGGACCTTGCGGGGGCTGCAGGATTTCAGTCCTTCACGGTGCAGCGTTACCAATTGTTTTCTTGGTGACGATGGTCCCAGCTGAGATCATTGATGAGATTCTCCCGTGTGGTTCTGGGAGATTCCTCACCGTTCTCCATGATCATTGAACCCCACGAGGGGAGACCTTGCATGGAGCCCCAGACAGAGGGAGAGTGACAGTTATTTTGTGTTTCTTCCTTTTGTGAATAATCCCACCAACTGTCACCTCTCACCAAGCTGCTTGGCGGTGGTCTTGTAGCCCCCATTCCAGCCTTGTGTAGCTCTACAATCTTCTCCCTGACCTCCTTGGACAGCTCCTTGGTCTCGGCCATGGTGGAGAGATTGGAATCTGATTGATTGATTGATTGATTGATTGATTGATTGCTTTTGTGGAGAGGAGTCTTCTATACAGGTAACAAGCTGAGATTAGGAGCACTCCCTTTAAGAGAGAACTCCTAATCTCAGCTCCTTTCCTGCATAGAAGACACCTGGGAGACAGAAATCTCGCTGATTGATAGGAGATCAAATATTTATTTCACTCATTAAAATGCAAATCAATTTATAACTTTTGTGAAATGCGTTTTCCTGGATATTTTTGTTGTTATTCTGTCTCTCACTGTTATAATAAACCGACCATTAAAATTATAGAGCGATCGTTTCTTTGTCAGCGGGCAAATCAGCAGGGGAGCAAATACTTTTTTCCCTCATTGAATGTTGCAGCTGGCAAGTGGTTTAGCAGGGTTGGAGTTGAAGCTATCAGCCATAACCCCAATATTTTTTCCTTTAGCCAGCAATTCTTTTTCTCATAAAAGCAGTCCAAGTCGCTAATTAGCCTCTGGATCGCTTTCAGAAGCAGAAGCAGCAGGAGAGACCACCCCCAGCCGGTGTTTTCCAGGGTTACCATTCTCACCGGAGAGCCTAGGAAACTCAAAAGGTTGGCGGTTGGCCATAAAGGTTACCAGAGACCATATTGTCTCTGATCGCCTCTATGATTCAGGACAACCAGAGCAACGCCATGACGTCACTTCCGGTTTAGGACTGAAGCAAAAGTTTTTTTTTCTTTCAATGGTAGAGGAGAAATTTGGGGTCTTATAGACCACAGATCTCTCCATAAAGGGGACCTGTCATTCCTTATTTCTATCACAAGGGTTGTTTATATTCCTTGTAATAGGAATAAGAAATAAAAAATAAAGGGACAGTGTTAAAAAAATAAATAAAAATAAAATAATAATAAAAAAAAAAATTCAAAAGCCCCCCATCCCTCCTTGCAAGCGCACCGAACCAAACGCATATGTAAGTCGCGTGCGTATATGTAAATGGTGTTCGCACCACACATGTGAGGTATCACCGTGATTGTGAGTGAGAGCGATAATTCTAGCACTAGACCTCCTCTGTAACTCTAAACTGGTAACCTGTAAAAAAAAAAAAAAAATGAATGGAGATTTTTAAGTATCGTAGTTTGCCGCCATTCTATCAGCGTGCGCAATTTTAAAAATGTGACATGTTTGGTATCTAATTACTTGGCGTAGCATCATCTTTCGTATTTTACCAAAAACATGGTTATATATTGTGATTTTTTTTTTTGCATTAAAATTCATTAAAGTGTATTTTTTAAAAGAATTGCATTTGAAAAAACACTGTGCAAATACCGTGTGACATAAAAAAATTGCAGCGGTGGCCATTTTATTCTCTAGGGTCTCTGCTAAAAATAATATATATTAATATATATACATATATAATTTTTTGGGGATCTAAGTAATTTTCTAAAATACTGAATTTTACTTGTAAACAAAAAGTGCCTGAAAAGGCCCGGTCGGCAAGTGGTTATTGGGTGCCGGGAATTACAATGTAACATAACAGATCGCTACATTGTGACCATCTTCATATTATCCACTTGACGACAGCAATACTGGTGCACCCAGGAAGTGATCCGACTGTTCGCACAGCTGGCCATAGGGTTGAACAGAGACCAGATCCTCTCTGATCTCCTCTATGATCTTGGAGGACCAGAGCGAGGTCATGACATCACTTCCGGGTCTAGGGCGGAAGTAAACTATTTTTTTTTTTTTCAAAGCAAAGGATCAAAAATGTTGCTTTTAAAGGTAGAGGAGAGATGTGGGGTCTTACAGACCCCACATCTCTCCATAAAGAGGACCTGTCATCCCCTATTCCTATCACAGGGGACATTTACAAAGGGATTAAAAAAAAAATTAAAATGACAGCGTAAAAAATAAAATAAATAAATAAATAAATTTAAAAAGAAAAATAATGAAAGTGCCCCCAACCCCCCCCCCCCCGTGTTCGCACGCGGAGGCGAATGCAAACGGCGTTCACACCGCACATGTGGGGTATCGCCGCGATCGTTAGATCGAGAGCAATAATTCTAGCACTAGAACTCCTCTGTAGCTCTAAACTGGTAACTTGCAAAACATTTTAAAAAGTCGTCTATGGAGATTTTTAAGTCGCCATTCCACGAGCGTGCGCAACACGTTTGATATCTATTTACTCGGCGTAACATCATCTTTTATATTTTACCAAACAAATCGTGTTATGTATTGTGGGGTTTTTTTTGTATTAAAATTCATTAAAGTGTATTTTTTCAAAAAGAATCACATTTGTAAATACGCAAATACCGCGTGACATAAAAAATTGCAGCGATCGCCATTTTATTCTCTAGGGTCTCTCATATATTTATAATGTTCGGGGGTTCTAAGTAATTTTCTAGCAAAAAAAAAATAAAAAAAAATACTGATTTTTACTTGTAAACAAAAAGCGTCAGAAAAGGCGTGGTCGGCAAGTGGTTATGGGGTGCCGGGAATTACAACCTAACAGCCATAAAAGAACACTGCATTGTGAATACCTTCATATTATCGGGTGCCCGGAATTACAACGTAACAACCATAAAAGAACGCTACGTTTTGAATACTTTTGAAAGAATATGTGAAAAGGAATGGGATTTTAAAGATGTCAAACAGTAATTAGTATAAAAACATCAAAAATTCATTATTAACAATTAAAATCTCAGATATAAACAGACGAAGGTAATATTGATATCCATACAACAGATTAGGATGCAGTAAGCTTCAGCTCGACATGTTTCGCCAAATCTCTGGCTTCTTCAGGAGGCTTTTTATGAAAACTGCATACCTGAAGAAGCCAGAGATTGGGCAAAACATGTCGACCTAAAGCTTACTGCATCCTTATCTGTTGTATGGATATCAATATTATGTTTGTCTTTTTATATGTGAGATTTTAGTTGTTTATAATAAAAGTTTGATTATTTTATACTAATCAGTGCCCGGAAGACACAGTAGAAGCCTAAGAAAGGCTGCAATATACATGGTGGCTATAATCAGCTTAGCACTGTTCTGAGCCGAACTCCCATTTAGGGGTGTCTCCATCACTGGGATTCTGTGCTTCTCTATGCAATGCAGGCAGATCATAGCTGGTGGGAGGGGCCAGCAGGGGGCGGTACATAGCGTCCTGAAAACATCACCGCCCCCTGCCTCCGTACTCCTCTCCAGAGCCCTCAGTCCTGATGCAGTGGGAGGAGTTATGTATTAAAATGCCTTGATGGGTGGGGTCATCTGGAGAAGTGGGCGTTCCTAGGCAGGCTGTATTTGCATAGGTAACGCCCACATGTGATGCTAAGCCTCCATGTTTGAAAGAACTGATATCCAATGGATAAAAGGGGTGGGGCCAGGGACTGTCCGGCTGATTGAGATCCTCTCCGCAGAGCTGCCAGCATTATAGAATCTCCTCGGAGGGACCTTCTGCCACACAGGCGTACCTGAGAAGTGAAGGCACGAGGGAGGCCATTTACCAAAGTGAAACATGGACTGTCTGTGTTCCCCAGTGTGTGAAGCTGAACATTTGCTCTGGATTAGGGAAACGCGCTCATGCCCACGCACCTCTAATGCCAGTATAATTGGCACATTTGCTGGGAGTTCAGGCAACGCTCTCTCTATTTCACCAACTTAAAGCAAACCTTGCATGGAAATGCAATTTCTGATTCTTTAGCCCCCCCCCCCCNAAAAAAAAATTGCACATTACATCCTGAATATAAATGACATCACTAGGATTTGGATGAGCTCATAGGAACACATTGGGGTCTACTTGTTAAAATAATAATAATAATAATTGGACGAACGTCACAAGCATTTGCCCAGACATTAGGAATTCTGTCTTTTCCTTAATATATTGGGATCCTATGATTTTCATATCCATCAGGTGGCCATAATTTATTCCTTTTTATTGAAATTACTCAATGAAGAAAATTCAATACGGCCACTAGAGGGAGCGGTGTTCACAGGAGGGCAAGGATCTTACTTTAGGGGTATGCAGAGACTATAAGCCCCACTGGTGTAATCCAATCCAGGTGTCTCCAAATGTTCTAAAGAAAGGGCCCCATCATTGGTGTCAGTGGAAGGAATAGTGCCCCATCATTGGTGTCAGTGGGAGGAATAGTGCCCCATCATTGGTGTCAGTGGAAGGAATAGTGCCCCATCATTGGTGTCAGTGGGAGGAATAGTGCCCCATCATTGGTGTCAGTGGGAGGAATAGTGCCCCATCATTCTCTTCAGGGAAGCCTATCCTGCCACCACCTAATAACTACACTCCTTTTTTCTCAATCCGCTCATCCCCCGCAGTTTACTGCCCTTTTGTATCATTTAACCCTCCCTCCTAGATTGTAAGCTCTAACGAGCAGGGTCCTCTGATTCCTCCTGTATTGAATTGTATTGTAATTGTACTGTCTGCCCTAATATTGTAAAGCGCTGCGCAAACTGTCGGCGCTATATAAATCCTGTATAGTAATAATAATAATCAGTGGGATGAATATTGCCCCATCATTGGTGTCAGTGAGAGGAATAGTGCCCTATCATTGGTGTCAGTGGGATGAATATTGCCCCATCATTGGTGTCAGTGGGAGGAATAGTGCCCCATCATTGGTGTCAGTGGGATGAATATTGCCCCATCATTGGTGTCAGTGGGAGGAATAGTGCCCCATCATTGGTGTCAGTGGGAGGAATAGTGCCCCATCATTGGTATCAGTGAGAGGAATAGTGCCCCATCACTGGTATCAGTGGGAGGAATAGTGCCCCATCATTGGTGTCAGTGGGAGGAATAGTGCCCCATCATTGGTGTCAGTGGGATGAATATTGCCCCATCATTGGTATCAGTGGGAGGAATAGTGCCCCATCATTGGTATCAGTGGGAGGAATAGTGCCCCATCATTGGTATCAGTGGGAGCAATAGTGCCCCATCATTGGTATCAGTGGGAAGAATAGTGCCCCAAGGAGGCAAACAATGGGTTACATCCGGCCCACGGGCCCCAGTTTGGAGACCACAGATTTAAGGAGGAGGAAGTTGTTTCGGCTTTGGGCCAGGGTCAGATTTTCACCATAAACACCGCCATTCACATTTCTCTGGGGCAGTCGCCTGCCTGACGGAAGGTGTAGATTATTTCTATAACCTGTTTCTAAAGTGAGACTGATTCCGGAGTCCCCCACAATTATCTGCTTCACTGATGCTGAAACGTTGGTGAAGCAGAACAATTAATTACCGCCACGCTGGGCTGCGATCTTCCGCGCTCTTCTGCTCGCTCTCAGATAAGAAATATGGAGGCTGCTTACACACCGGCTGGGGTGGAGGGAGAGCGCAGCAAATAAATGCACTTTTTATTCTGCACCCAGCACAGCAATGAATGGGCCAACCCCACCCTACAAGGTGGCCATACACAGTGCAGCTCACAGCAGCCTCAGGGGAGGAGCAAAATACACAGAGAGATTTACAAACTCCGCCCACATCACAAACATTCTTGAATATCAAACTCCTTGAGGGCGGGGCCTGATGTGAATGTACAGCGCTGCGTACATTGACGGCGAAATAAATAAATTAAAATAAAACGAGGGATGAAGAGCTGACAATTCAGTGCAGTGTTATAATGCGGGACTGAGAAACTATAGAAGTCTTCCTGAGCCCCCTGCATTCCCCACATTCATACACAACCAATCTGTGTGTGCGCAGGACACTCCCCCCCCCCTCCCCCGAGCTGTAAATTGATTTGCATTTTAATGAGTGAAATAAATATTTGATCTCCTATCAATCAGCGAGATTTCTGGCTCCCAGGTGTCTTCTATACAGGAAAGGAGCTGAGATTAGGAGTTCTCTCTTAAAGGGAGTTCTCCTAATCTCAGCTTGTTTCCTGTATAGAAGACTCCTCTCCACAGAATCAATCAATCAATCAAATCAATCAATCAATCAGATTCCAATCTCTCCACCATGGCCAAGACCAAGGAGCTGTCCAAGGAGGTCAGGGAGAAGATTGTAGAGCTACACAAGGCTGGAATGGGGGCTACAAGACCACCGCCAAGCAGCTTGGTGAGAGGTGACAGTTGGTGCGATTATTCACAAATGGAAGAAACTCAAAATAACTGTCAATCTCCCTCGGTCTGGGGGCTCCATGCAAGGTCTCCCCTCGTGGAGTTTCAATGATCATGGAGAATGGTGAGGAATCTTCCAGAACCACACGGGGGAATCTCCTCAATGATCTCAGCTGGGACCATCGTCACCAAGATAACAATTGGTAACGCTGCACCGTGAAGGACTGAAATCCTGCAGCACCTGCAAGGTCCCCCCGCTCAGGAAATCACATGGTACAGCCCGTCTGAAGGTTGCTAATGAAGATCTGAATGATTCAGAGGAGACCAAAATCCAACTCTTTGGCATCAACTCAACTCCTCGTGTTTGGAGGAGGAGGAATGCTGCCTATGACCCCAAGAACTCCATCCCCACCGTCACACATGGAGGGGGAAACATTGTGCTTTGGGGGGGTTTTTCTGCTAAGGGGGCAACTTCACCGCATCAAAGGGACAATGGACGGGGCCATGGACCATCAAATCTTGGGTGAGAACCTCCTTCCCTCAGCCAGGGCATTGAAAATGGGCCATGGATGGGTCTTCCAGCAGGACAATGACCCAAAACACAAGGCCAAGAAGAAGCCCAAGTGAAGAAAAAGTGGTCTCCAGACCTTAATCCCATAGAAAATATGTGGAGGGAGCTGAAGGTTGGAGTTACCAAACGTCAGCCTGGAAACCTTAATGACTTGGAGATCTGCAGAGAGGAGTGGGAGAAAATCCCTCCTGAGATGTCTGCAAAGCTGGTGGCCGACTACAAGAAACGTCTGACCTCTGTGATCGCCAACAAGGGTTTCCCCACCAACTACTAAGGGGGTCAAATATTTATTTCACTCATTAAAACGCAAATCAATTTATAACTTTTCTGAAATGCGTTTTTCTGGATATTTTTGTTGTTATTCCGTCTCTCGCTGTTATAATAAACCGACCATTAAAATGATAGAGCGATCGTTTCTTTGCCAGCGGGCAAATCAGCAGGGGGTCAAATACTTTTTTCCCTCGCTGTAGTTGCATTGTTACATAGTTACACGATCAAATACTATTTTTATTCTGTATGCAAACGTACAACTATAGCAGTGAAGTTATGAAGCAGTGTAACTATGGAACGGTGTAACAATGTAAATAAGTAACAATGTAACAATGTTATTGTGGGCAGGAGGCGTAGCTTGAGGCTTGTGGGCCTCCGATGCAAAAGGTGACCTGGGCTTTGGTGAGAATCGGGGAGCCTCTCTGCACCCCAAGGCCTCTAATGGGTTAAAGTTGCATCATGCGGATTGCGGACTCTCTGACTTGAGCTGCGGCATTTACAGGAGAGGCTGCGCAGCTCACACAGCGATGTCACTCATTGCCCGCTTGGCTCGGCAGCCGTCATTTCGTCGCTGTGAGCGGATTAGCGAGGGAGTATTAATGAATTTCCGACAGCTGATAGTTCTCTGCCTCCCCTCCCCCGTCCCCCAGGTGAGAGCAGAGGTGATGTATTACGCGGAGTTCCACCTAAACCCGCCACCGCATCTCGCCCGGCTCAGCGGGGACCTCTCACCGCAGCAACACAATTATTAGAGTGTTTTATGCAACAGTTGCTCTTGTCTGCAATTAAATCTCCAAACACAGCTCTATGGCTGCCGGCCAGGAATTGGCTGTTTCTCAACTCGGAAAAAAAAAAAAAAAAAAGGCTGATCCATCGCCGCTACGGAACAATATAACCGCAACTTCACCGGGCGCAACGCGTCAGTAATGATAGATCTCTGGCCGGTAGACTCGCCCAGCGGCTTCGCAGGGAAGCATCGGATAACAGCCGCTGAGGGGACTCAAATTGTCGCTTCTATGAACTTTCCACAACTGCCTATTAATCGCTCAGCGGCTGAAAGGCGAGAGCGCCGCCCACTGCGCAGCGCCCGGGCAGCTTGCAGGATCTGAGAGATTATCGGGGGCAAAATAAAAGGGAAACTCCAACCAAACAGGAAGATACCCGGGTGATGTGCTTATATGGGGACACGTTTTACCCACCCAAATATTTAAAAAGGTTTTTATATCAGGACGCGTTTTACCCACCCAAATATTTAAAAAGGTTTTTATATCGGGACGCGTTTTACCCACCCAAATATTTATAAAGGTTTTTATATCAGGACACGTTTTACCCACCCCAATATTTAAAAAGGTTTTTATATCAGAACGCGTTTTACCCACCCAAATATTTAAAAAGGTTTTTATATCAGAACGCGTCTTACCCACCTAAATATTTATAAAGGTTTTTATATCAGGACACGTTTTACCCACCCCAATATTTAAAAAGGTTTTTATATCAGGACACGTTTTACCCACCCCAATATTTAAAAAGGTTTTTATATCAGAACGCGTTTTACCCACCCAAATATTTAAAAAGGTTTTTATATCAGAACGCGTCTTACCCACCTAAATATTTATAAAGGTTTTTATGTCGGGATGCGTTTTACCCACCTAAATGTTAATAGATAATTGTGTTTATATCAGGACGCGTTTTATCCACCTAAATGTTAATAATTGTGTTTATATCAGGACGCGTTTTACCCACCTAAACGTTAGATAATTGTGTTTATATCAGGACGCGTTTTACCCACCTAAATGTTAAGATAATTGTGTTTATATCAGGACGCATTTTACCCACCTAAATGTTAATAGATAATTGTGTTTATATCAGGACGCGTTTTATCCACCTAAATGTTAATAATTGTGTTTATATCAGGACGCGTTTTACCCACCTAAATGTTAATAGATAATTGTGTTTATATCAGGACGCGTTTTACCCACCTAAACGTTAGATAATTGTGTTTATATCAGGACGCGTTTTACCCACCTAAATGTTAAGATAATTGTGTTTATATCAGGACGCATTTTACCCACCTAAATGTTAATAGATAATTGTGTTTATATCAGGACGCGTTTTATCCACCTAAATGTTAATAATTGTGTTTATATCAGGACGCGTTTTACCCACCTAAATGTTAATAGATAATTGTGTTTATATCAGGACGCGTTTTACCCACCTAAACGTTAGATAATTGTGTTTATATCAGGACGCGTTTTACCCACCTAAATGTTAAGATAATTGTGTTTATATCAGGACGCATTTTACCCACCTAAATGTTAATAGATAATTGTGTTTATATCAGGACACATTTTAACCACCTAAATGTTAATAGATAATTGTGTTTATATCAGGACGCGTTTTACCCACCCAAATAGATCTAAATGTGATTATATCGGGATGCATTTTACTCACCCAAATATTTATAAATAAATGTGTTTATATCGGGACGCGTTTTACCCACCCAAATTTGCTGGGACTAGGTTTACACTTCAGCTGTCAACAGGGGAACCCCACTGACAGCTGGACAAGTCATCGGTTGCTAAGGACGCAGCGTCCCCGCTCCTTAACAACCGATAATTGCCCGTTTTTTTTTGTTTTTTTTTTACATTTCAGCTGTCAGTGGGGGAATCTTGCTGATAGCTGAAAGAATGGAGCCTGAGAGTATCGGTTTGAGATATCAGAGCATTTGCCCCAGTACCGATACTCATGCAAATGCTTGGTATCGGTACCGATACCAGTATCGGTGCAACCCTACTTTTTACCCAACTAAATATTTATAAATGATTGGACATCCTCCTGTGCTCCTCCCACCTCTGGGTTTTGTGTCACTGCCCCGCCCCCCTGCCACCAAAACCTACAAATAACGGAATAGTAGAAGCGTGTCTTCTCTGTGCAGGATATGTTTGGATATATAATTGCAAGAATCAGAAATCTATTGGCCATATCCCCCATGGCGGTTGCACCGGCTCTAGGTGTAGGCGACCATAGCTGTTTAAACTGCATTCTCATTGGCTAATGTTCAATATGGAGATTCAGCACTCCTGACAACTCGTATATTACCCTCCCCGGCCACTTTATTAGGTACACCTTGCTAGTCCTGGGTTGGACCCCCTTTGGCCTTCATTCTTCATGGCAGAGATACAACAAGGTGTTGGAAAGTTCCTCAGAGATTTTGCTCCATAGTGACAATGATGACATCACGCGGTTGCTGGAGATTCGTTGGCTGCCCATCCATGATGCCAATCTCCCGTTCCTCCACATCCCAAAGGGTCGCTATTGGATGAGATGTGTGGAGGCCATTGGAGTGCAGTGACCTCATTGTCCAGTGGTGAGATGATTGGAGCTCTGTGATTGGTGCATTATCCTGCTGGAAGGAGCCATCAGAAGATGGGGGCACTGCAGTCATAAAGGGGTGGACATGGTCAGCAACAATACTCAGGTAGGGCGTGGCCCCTAAACCTAAGGGGCCCAAAGTGTGCCCATCCCCCACACCATTGCACCCCCACCACCAGCCTTAACCGGTGATACAAGGCAGGGGGGATCCATGCGCCAAATTCTGACCCCACCATCCGAATGTCGCAGCTGAAATCCGGACTCATCAGACCAGGCAACGTTTTTCCAGTCTTCTGTTCTCCAATGTTGGTGATCCGGTGCCAATTGTAGCCTCAGTTTCCTGTTCTGAGCTGACAGGAGTGGCACCCGGTGGGTTCTTCAGCTGCTGTAGCCCATCTGCTTCAAGGTTGGATGTGTTGTGCGTTCAGAGCTGGTATTCTGCATACCTTGGGTGTAACAAGGGGTTATTTGAGTTACTGTTGCCTTTCTATCATCTGGAACCGGTCTGCCCATTCTCCTCTGACGTCAACAAGGAATTTTCCTCCACACAACTGCCGCTCACGGGATATTTTCTCTTTTTTCCACAATTCTCTGTAAGCCCGAGAGATGGTTGTGTGTGAAAATCCCAGAAATATTCAGACCGGCCCGTCTGCCACCAACAACCATGCCACGTTCAAAGTCATTTCAACCCCATTTCTTCCTCATTCCGATGCTCGGTTTGAACAGCAAGTCGTCTTCACCACGTCTAGATTCGTATATCAGCCATGTGATTGGCTGATTAGCAATTTGTGTTACCAAGCAATTGAACAGGTGTACCTAATAAAGTGGCCGGCGAGTGTCTATCGAGACAGAAAGTTCCCTCAGCTTAGGCTCCTCCCAAGCCACGTCCACAAATGCGTTTCACCCCACCCAAAGGGCTTAGATGGTTACTGACGGAGATCTGGGGTCAATTAGACCCTAGTTGCCCCAGTAAAGAGGACCTGTCACTGCCCATGCTATCACATGGGATGCGGTTTATCCCTTGTGATAGCAATAAAGTTGACCAGAAACTTAAAAAAAAAATTAAAGCGACAGTGTAAAAAATAAAAACAAAAAAAAAATTAAATAAAATAAATAATAAAAAATATTTTTATTTAAAGCGCCCTCGTCCCCCCCCCCCCCCGCGCGCATGCACAAACCCATACGTAAGTCATGCACACATGTGAGGTATCGCTGCGATCGGTAGAGCGAGAGCGATAATTCTAGCACCAGACTTCCTGTGTAACTTTAAACTGCTAGCTTATAAAGGCTTATAAAGTGTTGCCTATGGACGAAGTACCTCAATTTTAAAGCATGACATGTTTGGTATCCATTTACTCAGGAAATATATAAAAGATGATGTTACCCAAACAATTGGGTAACAATTGGGTAACATATTGGGTAACATATTGTGCTTTTGTGCACTAAAATATATAAAAATGGCTTTGAAAAATGGCTGTGCAAATACTGCGTAAATTGCAACACCCGCCATTTTATTCTCTAGGGTCTCTGCTTAAAAAATCCATCATGTTTGGGGGTTCTGGGAAATTTTTTTGCGGAAAATGCAGATTTTTGCACTTATGTGAAAAGTGTCAGAATTGGCTTCGGGACATTACAGAGCGGGCTTGGGTGAGTACTACAAGCGCTGGCACCTGGATGTAGTGGGTGGCCGGAGCAGAACCTTGGAGTGGCGCTCTGCGTTGTCTATTGGGGTCACAGCATCCTCACCGGGGCAACCATTAAAATGTGCGTTCACCGGTGACCCGATCTTACCTCCGTCTTCCCTTTACTCTGACAGGACCGGCGGGTGTCTTCATCCGAACTCCACTCCGACGCCTGAAAGACAAAATTCCAGAATCACACACAGCAAGTTCATCGTCTCCTTTCACTGGGCACATGCTGGAAAAAATACAATTCTACAGACACACAGAGGCTAAAACATTCAGTATGGAAAATTCCAACCATTGCAGACAATTATCCGACTGTGTATGTGAGCCGGGCCGCCATCAGGGGGGTACAGGCAGTGCTGTTGTAAGGGGCCCCAGTGTCTCAAGGGGCCCTTACAACAAAGACTTTAACAGCAGGAGTCTATAGGAGGGGACACCCGGTTTGGGGACACTGTTCTCCCGAACCATGGCTGATAAAAATGCCAAACTGAGGTCACATAAAGAGGACCCCCTGGGCAACACCTGGTTAAGGTTTTGGACCTTCAGCACCTATGGTTCAGCCGTACCGGGTCCCCAAAATGACCAGTCATTGACCGGCAGTTGTTGGGTGAATTTTGGACTTAACATTGGAGTTTATGGGAGGGGGGCACACAGTTTGGGGACACCGTTCTCCCGAACCATAGGAGATAAAAATACTAAACTAGGGTCACATGGAGAGGGTCCTCTGAACCAAAACTGGCCCATGTTTGGGACCTTCAGCACCTATGGTTCGGCTGTACCGGGTCCCCAAAATGACCAGTCATTGGCCGGCAATTGTCGGGTGAATTTTGGACTTAACATTGGAGTTTATGGGAGGGGGGCACCCAGTTTGGGGACACCGTTCTCCCGAACCATAGGAGATAAAAATACTAAACTAGGGTCACATGGAGAGGGTCCTCTGAACCAAAACTGGCCCATGTTTGGGACCTTCAGCACCTATGGTTCGGCTGTACCGGGTCCCCAAAATGACCAGTCATTGGCCGGCAATTGTCGGGTGAATTTTGGACTTAACATTGGAGTTTATGGGAGGGGGGCACCCAGTTTGGGGACACCGTTCTCCCGAACCATAGGAGATAAAAATACTAAACTAGGGTCACATGGAGAGGGTCCTCTGAACCAAAACTGGCCCATGTTTGGGACCTTCAGCACCTATGGTTCGGCTGTACCGGGTCCCCAAAATGACCAGTCATTGGCCGGCAATTGTCGGGTGAATTTTGGACTTAACATTGGAGTTTATGGGAGGGGGGCACCCAGTTTGGGGACACCGCTCTCCCGAACCATAGGTTATAAAAATACACATGGAGAGGGCCCCCTGGACCACAACTGGTCCATGTTTGGGACCTTCAGCACCTATTGCTGGAGCATCGGGTGAGGCTGTGCTGCCTGGGCACTGTGTTTTGTTTTAACCCCTTGGATCCCCCACTAGCATGCATTGCCCACTTCACTTCACTTGAATGGGTCATGCTTGGCAGGCTACACCTGGTAAGTGAGACAGGGGGTATAATTCCTACTGTGGCTGTGACATGTGTACACCCCTGGCCAGTGGGCAAATGTGGTGGGCTGGCCAGTGGTCATACGGGGGGAGGCCCAGGTCTAAAACTGTGTAAGGTGCTCCAAAATTTCTGATGGCTGCCCTGTATGTGAGTGCATGGATCAGATAGGAGGACGATGATCAGAGAGTGTAGAGGTGCCCGGGAATGTCTATGCGATTTGTGAAGTGCGTAGGAAGACGGATGGAACTTAACAGACCGGATTCTTGTTGAAGAACCAAGACCATTGTCTTGTGTGGTGAAATTAAGGATAAAAAAAAACAAGTTTATTCAACATTTATATGTTGCACTTTAACAGTAAAAGGAAAGCACTGGGGACTTCTTCAGAAACAGCACTCCTGAGGAAGTCCTTTGCAAGAAATGCGTAGGGCGGGGCTAAAGACAGAGAGACACTCAGAGAGGAAGTCACTAGAAATCTGAACACCCCGGTGCTGCTTATATCAGTTTTAAATGTGAGATTTTCATTTCCATTTTAGTTTTACTGTTAAAAAATGTTTTACACTTTAGGAATTGTCCTCTTTCTGATCCGATGAGCACAAGGCGGAGCGGAGGAATCTGATAAATGACCGCCATTTTAATGGTTTGAAACCGGATAAAAGATTTGCTGATTTTTACAGGGTAACTTCCCTTTGGTCGAAAAAAATATAACCAATAAAAAAATAAATAAATGATAATAAAAATAACAACAATATAAATAATAATATAACATATATGATTGCTACACAAGCCACATTGTAATTTAATGTGGCTTTTCCTTATCAATCTGCAGTCGCTGTCATTTTCTGTAAAATTCAATGCAATGTGGAATTCTGGAGGCATTCTATGTACCCCTGGTGTACAGGACTCCCCAAAAATGTCATTTTCTACTTCTGTGGTTGGCTTCCTGATATTCCCAGAAGTCTGGCTAAGATACAGGACAGCAGATCCGGGAACTCAGCACAGGGATGGGGGAACTCCTCATAATGGGCACAGCAGGTCTACAGACCCGGGAGCTCAGCACAGGGATGGTGGGAACCCCTCATAATTGTA
The DNA here is from genome assembly GCA_018402905.1 of Glandirana rugosa. NCBI lineage: Eukaryota > Metazoa > Chordata > Amphibia > Anura > Ranidae > Glandirana > Glandirana rugosa. Next base: position 254,420 of record BLSH010345945.1, on the reverse strand, counting down.
ACAGCGGGTGTAGAAACCCAGCAACTCAGCACAGAGATGGTGGGAACCCCTCATAATGGGCACAACAGGTGTACAGACCCGGGAGCTCAGCACAGGGATGGTGGGAACCCCTCATAATGGGCACAGCGGGTGTACAGAACCGGGAGCTCAGCACAGGGATGGTGGGAACCCCTCATAATGGGCACAGCGGGTGTACAGACGAGGGAACTAAATAAAGGGATGGTGGAAACCCCTCATAATGAGCACAGCAGCTGTATAGACCCGGGAGCTCAGCACAGGGATGGTGGGAACCCCTCATAATGAGCACAGCAGCTGTATAGATCCGTGAACTCAGCACAGGGATGGTGGGAACCCCTCATAATGGGCACAGCGGGTGTACAGCCCCGGGAACTCAGCTAAGGGATGGTGGGAACCCCTCTAATTGGCACAGCAGGAGTACAGAACCGGGAACTTAGCACAAGGATGGTGGGAACCCCTCATAATGGGCACAGCAGGTGGACAGACCCGGGAACTCAGCACAGGGATGTGGGAGCCCCTCATAATGGGCACAGCAGGTGTACAGACCAGGGAACTCAGCACAGGGATGGTGGGAAACCCACATAATGGGCACAGCGGGTGTACAGACCCGGGAGCTCAGCACAGGGATGGTGGGAACCCCTCATAATGGGCACAGCAGGTGTACAGACCCGGCAACTGAGCACAGGGATGGTGGGAACCCCTCATAATGGGCACAGCAGGTGTACAGATCCAGGAACTCAGCACAGGGATGGTGGGAACCCCTCATAATGGGCACATCGGGTGTACAGACCCGGGAACTCAGCTAAGGGATGGTGGGAACCCCTCATAATTGGCACAGCAGGTGTACAGATCCGGGAACTCAGCACAGGGATGGTGGGAACCCCTCATAATTGGCACAGCAGGTGTACAGATCCAGGAACTCAGCAGAGGGATGGTGGGAACCCCTCATAATGGGCACAGCAGGTGTACAGACCCGGGAACTCAGCACAGGGATGGTGGGAACCCCTCATATTGGGGACACCGGGTGTACAGACCCAGGAACTCAGCACAGGGATGGTAGGAACCCCTCATAATGGGCACAGCAGGTGTACAGACCAGGGAACTCAGCATCGGCCTGGTCAGTGGCATACAAAGGACGAGGATGAACAATTTTGTATTCAGCATTTGTGGCTAACAAGTTCTAAAGAAAAACCCTGACAGGTGGAAATTTATCTGCATTGTCCTGCAATCTGCGGCCGGCGTTGGCAGGCGGATGGCGCTCTCATGCGACGTTGGCCAGGAATGGCTCGGTGGCACACAAGGCACGCTGGGATGCTTCCCATCAAAGACAGCGTCCATTTGGTAAATGACGGCTCATAATGGGAACGAGTCCTCGCCTAACGTGGCGTCCAGATGGCCCAGCTGGCGTGGTGGGATAATGCGATTCCTAAGCAGAGTGAGGGGCGGTGGGGGCAAAGCTCTTCCCACTCTCATAGTAAATACCTTCAGATAACAATGGAAGCAATTCATTCATTCATTCATTCATCAGGGAATAAAAAAAACTCATTAACATTCCAATAATGAGCCCCTCAAACCTTGGATCTGCCGCCCTTGAGATTTCTTCATTACGGCAAAACGCATATTTAATAAATTCTCGTCTTTTCCGTAATCCTCAGGGACCCCGCGCCAGAATTCCGCCAAAGGGGTTAATAACTTAATTACATTTTACGAGAGCCGCCGCACAATGACTGGCTGGTGATTCCCGGGAGACAAAGGGGCGGCCATATTGTGCGGCCCCAAAACATCCCCCGGGGTCCATTGTGAGAAGTGCTCAGCCAATTAGAGGAAGGTTCAAGTGGCCGTTCGCTGTGGAGAGCTAATTGTTCCGTATTTATTACCGGCCTGCGTCCCACGCACCGCGATATTCCTTCTCAGAGGAGAAACTTCATTCCTTCTATTACAGCAAAGCAAACAGAAAAAAGAAATAAATTGATACAATGAAAAGAAAAGATACAACTGTGGATGGACCTAACCAAGAGATCCTTCTCTGTCCTGAAATACTCTGCTCCTTCCTCTATAACTCTCCTCTCCTGAAATACTCTGCACTGCTGGAGGACTCTGCTCCTTCCTCTATAACTCTCCTCTCCTGAAACTCTCTGCACTGCTGGAGGACTCTGCTCCTTCCTCTATAACCCTCCTCTCCTGAAACTCTCTGCACTGCTGGAGGACTCTGCTCCTTCCTCTATAACTCTCCTCTCCTGAAACTCTCTGCACTGCTGGAGGACTCTGCTCCTTCCTCTATAACTCTCCTCTCCTGAAATACTCTGCTCTGCTGGAGGACTCTGCTCCTTCCTCTATAACTCTCCTCTCCTGAAATACTCTTCACTGCTGTAGGACTCTGCTCCTTCCTCTAGCTCTCCTCTCCTGAACACATTGACAATATATTTCTGTAGAAATTTCGCTCCATCAGAAGTTTTTCTCGGTGACAAAGCTGCGGCTGATTGCACAGAGCTACGTCTGATTTTTGGTCTGCGCTGAAGACAAGTTCACTAATGAGCAGAATTTCGTTTGATCCTAAAGAAGAATTCCGCCCTCCCCTTCAGTCTCACACAATTGTAGCGGCTCCTCTGCTGCCCTGAAACGGCTTCCTCTGATTTCACCGCACACTGCGAGCTTCTCACAATGTGCATTAGAAGCCGCAGCACTCAATGCTTTATCAATCACAGCAATTGATAGGAGATCACCGAGCGCTCACCATTCTCCCCGTCTCAGGAGGCCGCATCTCTCCATAGATCCTCCAACCGCCTACTGATGGCCGACAACCGCGGGGTGACCTCTGCCCCTCCGATTTCATGAACTCTGCAGAGATTCTGCCACAATGAGCCAAAGTGCAAAATTCACAACACGATCGATTTTCTACGGCTGTGCTGTGCGTCGTACTGAAGATGAGCGCTCAATGGCCATTTCATTGATCCCCCCCCCCCAGTACTGAACAATGGAGAAGCAGGGGCAGCGGGGGCAGGGCTGCCTGTAGGGAATGATTGACAATGAGGATGGGGCCGCCATTCTCCTATAGGAGGGTCTCCAGTATGAGGGCCACTTTCATAGGGGTGGGCAGCCTATTGCATTAGGGTGTGCCCCCCAAAGCTGTGTGTATTTAGATATAGCAGTAGGGCAATGGACGGTGTCAGTAGTTTGTTTTTATTATTATTTTTTTTTTTAGATTTGTTTAGAAGCCCCATTGGGGGGGCTTTGGTGAAATATCAGGGGTCTAAACAGACCCCTGATGTCTCAATTTTGAGACAGAATAAGGGACCGAGGACAGAGTTCCTTTCTCTGCAGCCAAGCAGCAGGAGGAATCAGTGCAGCACTGGTTGATTATGGTGTGCCCGGGCACATCTGGCACGCCCTGTGCGTACACCTATGGTGTGGACTGAGAATATCCGCTCATGGATATCAGCTCATCCGCTGATGTCTCACTTTTGAGACAGAGAAAGGGACTGAGGACAGAGATTCCCCAGTTCCTTTCTCTGCAGCCAAGCAGCAGGAGGAATCTGTGCAGCACTGGTTGATTAGGGTGTGCCCAGGCACACCTGGCACACCCTATGCTTACATCTATGGTGTGGACTAAGAATATCCGCTCATGGATATCAGCTCATCCGCTGATGTCTCACTTTTGAGACAGAGAAAGGGACTGAGGACAGAAATTCCCCAGTTCCTTTCTCTGCAGCCAAGCAGCAGGTGGAATCTGTGCAGCACTGGGTGATTAGGGTGTGCCCAGGCACACCTGGCACACCCTATGCTTACATCTATGGTGTGGACTAAGAATATCCGCTCATGGATATCAGCTCATCTGCTGATGTCTCAATTTTGAGACAGAGAAAGGGACTGAGGACAGAGATTCCCCAGTTCCTTTCTCTGCAGCCAAGCAGCAGGAGGAATCAGTGCAGCACTGGTTGATTAGGGTGTGCCCAGGCACACCTGGCACACCCTGTGCGCACACCTATGGAGTAGACCAAGAATATCCGCTCACGGGTGGCACAGTGGCGTAGTGGTTGGCACTTTCACCTAGCAGCAAAAGGGTCGCTGGTTCGAATCCCAGTCACGACACCACCTGCCTGGAGTTTGCATGTTCTCCCTGTGCCTGCGTGGGTTTCCTCCGGGTGCTCCGGTTTCCTCCCACACTACAAAGACATTATGGTGGGTTAATTAGATCCTGACTAAATTGTCCCTAGTATATATGAATGTGAGTTAGGGACCTTAGATTGTAAGCTCCTGAGGGTAGGGACTGATGTGAATGTACAATGTGAAGTGCTGCGTAAATTGACGGCGCTATAGAAGTACCGGAAATAAATAAAAAAAAAAAATACCGTGTAGCGCAGAGTTTACAGTTCCCGGTGTTGTGTCGTCAAAATCTACAATAACCGGAAGCGACTTGATTGGAGACTTTGATAAATTGGCTATATTGACGTTACACCTGAGAGACAGATTCCAGGCAGGGCCAGACTAACGTAGGGGCTATTGGAGCTGCAGCTCCAGGCCCCCTACCTTAACATAGGCCCTATCTTTATGTGTTGGCAATGCGGAAAAACAGCACTCTCCTGCCTGACAATGAGAAGGGCCGGAACAAACACAAGGCGTTCTAAACCAAATCTCGGCTGCCAGATGTTTGGGCCGGGGACCCAATGTCTGTAATGGAAGCAATCACGGGAAAAAGCGGAAGTCAGCGTCTGTGGAGCAATAGGCGTCCTATGGAGGTACAAGAGCATGAGATAGGGGTCGCCTCCTACAATACACTGTTCAGGATAAGTCTTCATAGGACTTTATGAGGACCACCCGCCAGGACCAGAAGAACAAACTCCATCCCTACCTTAATAGAGGCCCAGCCGCCCAAGAACTTTTCCTTGGCGCCATGGCGCCACCACTGCCCAGTGTCCACTGCTGTAAAAATTACAGCCCTGGCAGAGGAGGAGGAGGCAACTTCCTCAGCACCAGGTCCATGATGCCCAGGAAGTAAATGCCACATGAATAATTTGCCCTTACTCAAAATGGCCACAGCCATAAATGCTGGGCGGGGGCGCAGGGGGGCGCGGTTGTATTTTTCAGAGTGATTTCTCAAGAATATAGAGCATGGAAACAGGAGTGGAGTTTGCTTTGAATATTAAAAATGAATTAAATAGTGTTTTTGGCTTGTGGCGCTGAGATATTTCAGATCCGCTTTAGGAGCCATGAGCCCAGCAAACGCCAAGTATATATTATGGGGGTATTGTATATAAAAATAAAAAAATAAAATATACAAATGCATTGCAAATTCAGTTTAAAAAGAAAAAGAAACAATAAAGAACAAACAGATGGCAGTGTAAACATTGGGTTTCCTCTCCTCTATGACATCACAATGTTGCATTTCTATGGGAAGATAAAGAGATTCTTTGTAGCAAAACATAAAAGCTTTATTTGTCAGGTGTGAGGCCCCTCTGTAGGGCCGGAGGGGGGATTTCTCGGCAGCCTCCGTCCCCCCTCAGGAATGTCTGGAGAATTGTTATCCGGGGTCCCTCGTGTCCCGGCTCGCCCTGGCGGTCACCTGGTTGGCGGTCTGGGAGGATGCGCTGCACACGTGCCGCCTCTCTGGACCTGTTCCAGCCTGCCGAGGCGGCGCAGCTTCATCAGAGAGGCGATGAGCGTGGACCGCGCGAGGTATCGTCCTGCTAGCCGGCCGGTGGCTGCTTAATGTTCCCGAGCGACAAACCCGTAATCCCGGGCCGCAGATCTTTAGATGCTGCAGGTCAAACCTCAATCACACGCAAATCTCCTCCAAATGACTGCGCCGGGCCCAGCCGGGCGCAAAGGAGAAGCTGCCGCCAGATTCCTGCAGAACAAAACGTTGCAGATGCAGAATTCTGAGGTTGTCGGTCAACTGCACCTGCTCTATAGCGGGGGTCTCCAAACGTTCTAAACAAAGGGCCAGTTAACTGTCCTTCAGACTTTAGGGGGGGCCAATGGGAGTAGAAAATGCCCTGGTGTCAGTGTTAGTAAACATTGGTCTTTGGTGCCAGTGGGAGGAATAGTGCCCCATCATTGGTGTCAGTGGGAGGAATAGTGCCCCATCATTGGTGTCAGTGGGAGGAATAGTGTCCCATCATTGGTGTCAGTGGGAGGAATAGTGCCCCATCATTGGTGTCAGTGGGAGGAATAGTGCCCCATCATTGGTATCAGTGGGAGGAATAGTGTCCCATCATTGTTATCAGTGGGGGGAATAGTGCCCCATCATTGGTATCAGTGGGAGGAATAGTGCCTCATCATTGGTATCAGTGGGAGGAGTAGTGCCCCACCATTGGTGTCAGTGGGAGGAATAGTGCCCCATCATTGGTGTCAGTGGTAGGAATAGTGCCCCATCATTGGTGTCAGTGAGAGGAATAGTGCCCCATCATTGTTATCAGTGGGGGGAATAGTGCCCCATCATTGGTATCAGTGGGGGGAATAGTGCCCCATCATTGGTATCAGTGGGGGGAATTGTGCCCCATCATTGGTATCAGTGGGAGGAATAGTGCCCCATCATTGGTATCAGTGGGAGGAATAGTGCCCCATCATTGCTGTCACCAGCGTTGCCATTATTTTAGATTGTGCTGGTACACTGCTGTGCGTTGTGCTGCTGCATGTTGCCCAAAATAGTGCAGCTGTGTCTTTTAGTTCCGCGATGTTCAAAGATTTCAATGGCGGTAAATGGTAATCAGCCCCTCCCAAAGCAAACTCAACATTTCATTGGTGGACAGAGACCAACACAGTAGGGCCTGAAACTTTCCATGCACAATCAGATCTTATTTTAGCTGATCTGTAGAACACACAGGGGGACATGAAAATATGGAACAGCAAAGTAACAAAGTCCCATGAAAAGTTATACATTGTAGCAACAATACAAAATCTGGCGGTTCCCTCCGGTGCCCCGTTACGCATACGTTTAGCGCGGTAATGAATACACGGAATGACAATGCACGTTTACGTTGTACGCACACAGACCCGGGGACATATAAATCCCTCTATATGTATGCATGGCGGCACCCCGGAGGACAAAGATCTGAAGTTCAGTTTCTGGGAGAGGATTTGCTGCATTCCTGCCTGTTTGCTGCCATTTCCCACCATCCGGCGCAATGTTTACACATCGGACTCACAGGAGATCTATAGGCGGATTTATTTCAGGAACGCCGAGGTCAGCCAGCACTTCAGATGCAAAGCACAATCCGCCCGACCCCCGAGGCCTCCATCGCTCTTTATATCTCCAGTATTCCCCATCGAATTGTTCGCCAGCCAAGGATGAAAAGCATCACGTGCCGCGCGTTGAGCTGGAACTCCGACCCGTCCCTCCAGGTAAACCGCGGAGTCAATGCAGCGCCGCGCGGTAGGCCGCCAGGCCTTTAACGCGTTCTCTCTGTTATTTCAACGCTCGTTTCCCTCTGACGCGTTCGCTTTGGGAGAGAATTATCTCAGAGGGCCAAGCGAGCAAAAAGTGCCGGAGAATTTATGGCGCTCGTTTCCATCTTCCCAGCACGCCCAAGGCCTTAAACGTATTTATCAGGAAGGCCGCGAGCATCTCTTAATCTTCCCGGGCCAATTAGCGCCGATCCGATTACGAGAAGCGCCCTTGGTGGCCGTCGCGTCGGTGGGGGATTAGCGGAGTTCTGACACAACATTAAAAAAATACCTGAAAAACAGCGAAGATTAGGAGACGCGGGCACGGCAATCCAGTGTGCCAGCAGAATATAAAGAAGGCGACTGGCGTAATTTTCCAAATGGAAAAAAAAAAAAAAAGATGGTGGCAGGAAACAGACAGGTTGGCCTATGGGAATCCTCCTAAAGCCGGGCACAGGTGATACAATAAGACAATACATGGAGACCGAAGTGCAACAATATCTGGGTGAAGTCTCATGAACCCCAATCCAAGGCCACCATTAGAAATTTTAGAGACCTGTACACACCACCTGATAGGCCGCCCTCCCCCTCTGAATACATCAGCCAATTAGGGGAGGACAGGAGGCGACCCTCAATGTACCCAGGACCCTGTTCAGCCAATGAAGAGGACAGGTGACCCCAAGACATTCAGAGACCTTTTCAGCCAATCAGAGAGAAGACAGGAGCTAACCGCAATAAACCCAGGACCCGGTTCAGCCAATCAGCAGAGCAGGAGGTGACCCCAATACACCCAAAACTTTGTTCAGCCAATAGGTGTGAGGACAAGCGGTGACCCCAATACACCCAGGACCCCCTTCAGCCAATCATGAGGAGGGCAGAAGGTGACCCCAAATATATTTAAAGACATTTTCAGCTAATCATTGGGAGGACAGGAGGTGACCCCATTACACCCAGAACCCCCTTCAGCCAATCAAGAGGAGGACAGAAGGTGACCCCAAATATATTTATATACATTTTCAGCTAATCATTGGGAGGACAGGAGGTGACCCCAATACACCCAGAACCCCCTTCAGCCAATCAAGAGGAGGACAGAAGGTGACCCCAAATATATTTATAGACATTTTCAGCTAATCATTGGAAGGACAGGAGGTGACCCCAATACACCCGGATAACCGACTTGTTTCAAAACCCACATAACCCCAGTGGAGGA
>BLSH010345945.1:229597-245799 GCA_018402905.1 Glandirana rugosa | reverse complement strand
GGACAGGAGGTGACCCCAATACACCCAGAACCCCCTTCAGCCAATCAAGAGGAGGACAGAAGGTGACCCCAAATATATTTATAGACATTTCCAGCTAATCATCGGGAGGACAGGAGGTGACCCCAATAAACCCAGAACCCCCTTCAGCCAATCAAGAGGAGGACAGAAGGTGACCCCAAATATATTTATAGACATTTTCAGCTAATCATTGGAAGGACAGGAGGTGACCCCAATACACCCAGAACCCCCTTCAGCCAATCAAGAGGAGGACAGAAGGTGACCCCAAATATATTTATAGACATTTCCAGCTAATCATCGGGAGGACAGGAGGTGACCCCAATACACCCAGAACCCCCTTCAGCCAATCAAGAGGAGGACAGAAGGTGACCCCAAATATATTTAAAGACATTTCCAATTAATCATTGGGAGGACAGGAGGTGACCCCAATACACCCAGAACCCCCTTCAGCCAATCAAGTGGAGGACAGAAGGTGACCCCAAATATATTTAAAGACATTTCCAATTAATCATTGGGAGGACAGGAGGTGACCCCAATACACCCAGAACCCCCTTCAGCCAATCAAGTGGAGGACAGAAGGTGACCCCAAATATATTTAAAGACATTTACAGCTAATCATTGGGAGGACAGGAGGTGACCCCCCCAATACACCCAGAACCCCCTTCAGCCAATCAAGAGGAGGACAGAAGGTGACCCCAAATATATTTATAGACATTTCCAGCTAATCATCGGGAGGACAGAAGGTGACCCCAAATATATTTATAGACATTTCCAGCTAATCATCGGGAGGACAGGAGGTGACCCTAATACACCCAGAACCCCCTTCAGCCAATCAAGAGGAGGACAGAAGGTGACCCCAAATATATTTATAGACATTTCCAGCTAATCATCGGGAGGACAGGAGGTGACCCCAATAAACCCAGAACCCCCTTCAGCCAATCAAGAGGAGGACAGAAGGTGACCCCAAATATATTTATAGACATTTTCAGCTAATCATTGGAAGGACAGGAGGTGACCCCAATACACCCAGAACCCCCTTCAGCCAATCAAGAGGAGGACAGAAGGTGACCCCAAATATATTTATAGACATTTCCAGCTAATCATCGGGAGGACAGGAGGTGACCCCAATACACCCAGAACCCCCTTCAGCCAATCAAGAGGAGGACAGAAGGTGACCCCAAATATATTTATAGACATTTCCAGCTAATCATCGGGAGGACAGGAGGTGACCCCAATACACCCAGAATCCCCTTCAGCCAATTAGTGAAAGGCCAGGTGTTTCCTCCAATACACCCAGAATCCTGTTCAGCCAATTAAGGGGAGGCCAGGTGGTGATCCTCAATACACTCAGGAGCCTGTTCAGCCAATCAAAGGGAGAACAGGAGGTAACCCCAATACAACCAGAAGCCTGTTCAGCCAATCAATGGGAAGAAAAGAGGGGACAACAGTACATTCAGAGATCTTTTCAGCCAATCAAAGAGAGAACAGAAGGTAACCCCAATACACCCAGGAGCTTGTTCGGCCAATCAGTAGGAATACAGGAGGTGACATTTAAACACCCAGAACCCTGTTCAGCCAATTAGAGGGAGGACAGGAGGTGACCTCAAATCATTCAGAGACCTTTTTAGCCAATCAAGGGGAGAACAGGAGGTAACCCCAATACACCCAGGACCTTGTTCAGCCAATCAGTGCGAGGACAAGAGGTGGCCTCAATACACCCAGGACTTCAGTCAGTCAATCAGTGGGAGGACAGAGGGTGACACCAAACATATCCAGACCCGAAGAAAGGCCAGACGGAGGGCACTGATTACAATGTCACCGCAGCATCAAATACAAGGGTGTAATTGAGCTGCCCAATCCAATCAAATCCGAAATTGGAAGATCTGAAGCTGGGCCAAAGATATTTTCAGACATCATTGGATCATCCCGGAACATCCTACCAAGTTCTGATGTTTACAATCTTATTGAGATTGGTTGAGTAGGACAGTAGACGTTCTATGCTGAGTAGATGGAGTAGAAGGAGGATGAAAAGCTTGGAGAAAGTCCAATGCTGAGAGGAAAATGAGATCCGAGAATGAGGGACAGCACAGAAGACCTGAAGGTTGTAGGATGACCAGGGAATCCTCGCTACTCTGGAAAAGCTGCTAAAACTCCTGGAACGTCCTCAGTATCTGACAACTGGAAGCGTGCAGTACACCGATCCCATCTTCTCTATAGCAAAGGGGTCCTCAGGATCCTCAAACAAGGAGATGTCAACAAAGTGCAACATTCATGTTTGCAATGACAAATTCCATCACTCACTATCACACATGGTGCTCAAATTAGGAGAACATTTGGGACTATTTGGGCTTTCAGAACCACCTTTAGAAAGAGAATGGATTAGGAAGAGATCCAAGATTATGATTTGGGGTGGAGGTTGGGTGGTTCTGAAATAAAACCAATGACTAAGGCAGAGGTGTCATTGGTTACTCACCATAAGCTGCAGGCGGGATGGAAAATGTTATTTTTAATGACAGAACGATTGATCTCCTGTAAGGACAGATGGGAGGCAGAAGAGGCACATGAAGGGTTGATGGCGCCAGAGATGAGGGAGAGGAGAGCAGGCAGGAAATATACAGAAATCAGAGCAAACGAGGACAAAGCGACTGGCAGCCAATCTCCCGGACCCAATATAAAGAGAACCTGTCAGTGATACCCCAATAAGAACTGATATAAGGGGAGCACAAAAACCTTAGGCACCTAAACAGTGCAGAGCTTGGAAATACTGACAATAATACAACCCCACCATCCTCCCAACACATTCTATGGGACAACAAAGTCTCTCTAGTTTGCATTTTTTCCTTGAATTTCCATTCTTACGCTATATTTTTTGATCGCTGCAAAACACAATTGAACAGAGGAACGGGCAGGCTGATTTAATGTGGATGAATGGCTGGCTGGATGGACCAATCAAAGAGCAGGGGATGGATAGATGCTTGGATGGATGCTTAGACTGATCGAAGGAAGAGGGGTGGATGGATGAGCGGAATGATCAAAGGAGGACGGATAGATATGTGGATGGACTGATTGAAAATGTATGGGTGGAATGATTGAATGAAGAGGGATGGATGGACGAATGGATAGCAGATAGACAGGTGGACTGATTGAAAGGGGGATGGATTTTTGGGTGGATGGTTGGACTGATCCATGGAAGAAGGATAGATGGATTCTTGTATGGAGTGATCGAAGGAGGACAGGTGGACTGATCGAAGGAAGAGTGATGGATGAACGGACGGACAGATATGTGGATGGACTGATTGAAGGAAGAGGGATGGATGAACGGTCGGACAGATATGTGGATGGACTGATCGAAGGAGGACAGGTGGACTGATCGAAGGAAGAGTGATGGATGGACGAATGGATATCGGATAAACAAAGGGAGAGGGACTGATTGAAAGGACTCGGAGGATGGATTCTTGGGTGGATGTATGGATTGATCTATGGAGAAGGATAGATGGATACTTGTATGGAGCGATCGAAGGAAGAGTGATGAACGGACGGATAGATATGTGGATGGACTGATTGAAGACTTATGGGTGGAATGACTGAAGGAAGAGGGATGGATGGATGGATATTTGGATGGACTGATTAAATATAGTTAGGTGGATGGACTGATCGAAGGAAGAGGGATGATGATGAATGAATGGCTGGATGGATGGACCAATCAAAGAAAAAGGGATTGATAGATGCTTGCTTGGATGTATGGTTGAAATGATCGATGGTGGAAGGATAGATGGATACTTGGATAGAACCATTGAAGGAAGAGGGATGGACTGGTCAAAGGAGGATGGATGGATGGATATGTGGAAGGGCTGATTGAAGAAGGATGGGTGGAATGATTGAAGGAAGAGGAATGGTTGGATGGACTGATCGAAGAAAGAGGGATGATAGATAGATAGATAGATGGATAACAGGACAGATGGCTGGATTGACGGGATGATGGATGGATGGATGGGCGGACTGACAGATGAACTGAACAAAGGAGGTTGGATATGTTGATGGACTTATCGAAGACGGATGGGTGGAATGATTGAATAAAGAGGGATGGATGAACGAATGGATATCAGATAGACAGATGGATTGAATGAAAGGAGGATGGATTTTTGGGTGGCTGGTTGGACTGATCCATGGAGGAAGGATAGATGGATTCTTGTATGGAGAGATCGAAGGAGGACAGGTGGACTGATCGAAGGAAGAGTGATGGATGAATGGACGGATAGATATGTGGATGGACTGATTGAAGGAAGAGGGATGGATGGATGGATATTTGGATGGACTGATTAAATAACGTTAGGTGGATGGAGTGATCGAAGGAAGAGGGATGATGATGAATAAATGGCTGGATGGACGGACCAATCAAAGAAAAAGGGATAGATGTTTGCTTGGATGTGTGGTTGAAATGATCGATGGTGGAAGGATAGATGGATACTTGGATGGAATGATTGAAGGAAGAGGGATGGACTGGTCAAAGGAGGATGGATGGATGGATGGATATGTGGATGGACTGAAGAAGGATGGGTGGAATGATTGAAGGAAGAGGAATGGTTGGATGGACTGATTGAAGAAAGAGGGATTATGGATGGATAGATAGATAGATAGATAGATAGATAGATAGATAGATAGATAGATAGATAGATAGATAGATAGATAGATAACTGGATAGATGATTGGATTGATGAGATGATGGATGGATGGATGGATGGATGGATGGATGGATGGATGGATGGATGGATGGATGGATGGATGGATGGACAGATGACTGGATTGATGAGATGGATGGATGGGTGGATGGATGGATGGACGGATTAACCGAACAGAGGTTGGATATGTTGATGGACTTATTGAAGATGAATGGATGGAGTGATTTAAGAAAGAGGGATGGATGGACAAATGGATATCAGATGGACTGATTGAAAGGGGGATGGATTATTGGGTGTGCGGTTGGACTGATCTATGGAGGAAGGATAGATGGATTCTTGTATGGAGCGATCGATGAACAGGTGGACTGATCGAAGGAAGAGGGATGGATGAACGGACGGACTGATCCAAGAAGGACAGATAGATAAGTGGATTGAAGTTGGACGGGTGGCTTGATTAAAGTAGGAGGGATGGATGGATGGATGGACTGGCTGATGATGAATAGATGGATGATTGAATGGATCGATCAATAGATGGACTGATCAAAGGAGGATGGATATGTGGATGGTCTGATCACGATGGATGGATGGATGGAATGATTTAAGGAAGAGGGATGGGTGGATGGACAGACTGACTGATTGAAGTAAGGAGTATGGATGGATGGATGGATGGATGGATGGATGGATGGATGGATGGACTGATTAAAGGAAGATGGGATGGACGGATGGATGGACAGAAGGGGAATGGATGAATGGATAGGCAGAATGCCGGATAGATGAATGGATGTAAGGAGAGGGATGGATGTCTGATGCACAGCGATGGCACAAACATGGGCAAAGCTCATGCAAAACCCTCCTTATCCCCGGCATTAACAGAGACAAATGTTTGAAAATCGCTTTATTTTCAGAAAGGCTTTTCCTGCAGCTGAAGTGAAAGTTTAGAGAGCGGAGCGGCCGGGTGAGCGGGGACTTTACCTGTATGAGGGAGACATTGAAGAGACTGAGCCTGAAGAGGTGATTCCTGCAACAGAGAAAACAAAGGCGTGAGTGAGAGAGCTGGGAAATCATCGCTCCAAACACAACCTGAAATCACAAATACAGGAGAATTATGGGACAGCTCAGAGATTTGCTGTTATTTGCAAAGCCTTCCCCTGTTCCTGGAACCAAATGTTCTTCTAGCAAGTCAGTCAGAGTTCAGCCGATTTACTGCTGGAATGTGAGAGATAACATCGTGCTGAGTCAGAGATTCTGCTGCTAAACCCATGGGCATGAACAAAGGAGGCAGTCACTGTGCCTGAGGGGGCAACATGCAGACACCTGGGGGAGGGGGGGGGGGTAATATTCAGGTTTTTATAGGGATTTGGTTCTCAAAGTGGATTTATATGTTTTGTCGCTATTGAGGAATATATTTGAATGAAGTCTTTTGTCCCCAGAGTGGCCTTGGAATGGGGATTTGTCCCCAAAGTGGCATTGGAAAGGAGATTGATCCCAGGAGTGGCCTTGGAATGGGTATTGGTCCCCAGAGTGGCCTTGGAATGGGGATTTGTCCCCGGAGTGGCCTTGGAATGGGTATTGGTCCTCAGAGTGGCCTTGGAATGGGGATTGGTCCCCGGCGTGGCCTTGGAAGAGGGATTGGTCCCCGGAGTGGGCTTGGAATGGGGATTGGTCCGCAAAGTGGCATTGGAAAGGAGAGCGATCCCAGGAGTGGCCTTGGAATGGGTATTGGTCCCCAGAGTGGCCTTGGAATGGGGATTTGTCCCCGGAGTGGCCTTGGAAGAGGGATTGGTCCACGGAGTGGGCTTGGAATGGGGATTGATTGGTCCCCAGAGTGGGCTTGGAATGGGGATTGGTCCCCGGAGTGGGCTTGGAATGGGGATTGGTCCGCAAAGTGGCATTGGAAAGGAGAGCGATCCCAGGAGTGGCCTTGGAATGGGTATTGGTCCCCAGAGTGGCCTTGGAATGGGGATTTGTCCCCGGAGTGGCCTTGGAAGAGGGATTGGTCCCCGGAGTGGCCTTGGAATGGGGATTGGTCCCTAGAGTGGGCTTGGAATGGGGATTGGTCCCTGGAATGGGGATTGGTCCCCGGAGTGGGCTTGGAATGGGGATTGGTCCCCGGAGTGGGCTTGGAATGGGGATTGGTCCCCGGAGTGGGCTTGGAATGGGGATTGGTCCCCGGAGTGGGCTTGGAATGGGGATTGGTCCCTGGAGTGGGCTTGGAATGGGGATTGGTCCCCGTAGTGGCCTTGGAATGGGGATTGGTCCTCAAAGTTACCTTGGAAAGGGGATTTGTTCTTGGAATGGCCTTGGAATTGGTCCCAAGAGTGGCCTTGGAATGGGAATCGGTCCCCGGAGTGGCCTTGGAATGGGGATTTGTTCCTGGAAAGGCCTCGTAATGGGGATTTGACCCCAAACTGGCCTTGGAATAGGGATTTGTCCCCGGAGTGGCCCTGGAATGGGGATTTGTCCCCAAAGTGGCCTTGGAATGGAGATCTGCCATTGGAATGGCCTTGGAATGGGGATTGGTCATCATAGTGGCCTTGGAATGGTGATTGGTCCTCAAAGTGACCTTGGAATGCGGATTTGTTATTGGAATGGCCTTGGAATGGAGATTGGTCCCCGGAGTGGCCATGGAATGGGAATTAGCTCCCAATTTCCTGGAGTGGCCTTGGAATGGGAATTTGTTCCTGGAATGGCCTCGGAATGGGGATTTGTCCCCAAAGTGGCCTTGGAATACGGATTTGTCCCTGGAGTGGCCTTGGAAAGGATATTTGCCCTCGGAATGGCCTTGGAATGGGGATTGGTCCTCAAAGTGACCTTGGAACGGGGATTTGTTATTGGAATGGGCTTGGAATGGGGATTGGTCCTCGTAGTGGCCTTGGAATTGGGATTGGTACCCGGAGTGGCCTTGGAATGGGGACTTGTCCCCGGAGTGGCCTTGGAATGAGGATTTGTCCTCAGATGGCCCTGGAATGAGGATTGGTCCCCAGAGTGGCCTTGGAATGGGAATTGATCCCCAGAGTGGTCTTGGAATGGGGATTGGTCCCCAGAGTGGCCTTGGAATGGGGATTGATCCCCATAGTGGCCTTGGAATGGGGATTGGTCCCCGGAGTGGCCTTAAATGGGGATTGGTCCCCGCCTTGGAATGGGGATTGGTCCCCATAGTGGCCTTAGAATGGGGATTGGTCCCCATAGTGGCCTTGGAATGGGGATTGGTCCCTGGTGTCGGAGCCGCGTGGCGGAATCACACAAAGTGTTCATGAGATTTTGAAGTAAAAAGAATTTTCATTTTCCTCTGGAACCCTCAGAGCTCAGATCAGACTCCATATTTTATCCTGAGCCGGGAACAGCTGTGTGCGAGCTGCAGGTACACATTAACACCGCGCCGCGCATTCTAACTCCGCGCCGCTGATTGTGTATTCTACATCTGTCAGCGTCTCCCGAGCAGAAAAGTAAAAACGGAAAGAAAATAACCCGAGCAAACACAGCGAAAACCAACCGCCAACACGCCGAGCCGGAGAGCGCTCAGCACAGCGTGGAGATGACACATCTGTTCATTTATTATTAAATCCGCCCTCCGCCCTCCCCTTCAGTCTTACACAGGAGTACCGGCTCCTCTGCTGCGCTGAAACGGCTTCCTCTGATTTCACTGCACACTGTGAGCTTCTCACAATGTGCATTAGAAGCTGCAACAAGTCAGATAGAACCCCGCATCATTTCCTGGCTGGAGGACGTCCAGCATCATCTAGCTCTTTCCTTCACCAGCCTGACTCTCCCTTCATTCATTGGGTGTTGGTTCTTTCATTCATGGAGGATCAGCATCACATGTGGGCGTTACTTATGTAAATATAGCCTGCCTAGGAACACCCACTCCTCCAGACTGACACCCACCCAGGGACTATTACCCCCTGGGGTCCACTATCGAACTGACACCAATGAACCGACGGGCTATTCACCATTCAGGGGGCCACTATCCCACTGACACCAGTGAATTTAGGTCCTATCCCCCCCCCCCAGGGGCCACAATCTAACTGACACCAATGAACAGAGAGAGGTTATTCTGTTCTCGGGGCCACTATCTCACTGACAGCAGTAAATTGATGAGGAGCTATTTCCCTTGGGGGCCACTATCGCACAGACACCAATGAAATGAGGGGTTATTCTGACCTGAGGGCCACAACCCCATTGACACAACAGATATGAGGGTTTTTTCCCCCCATGAGGGCCACTATCTCACTAACACCAATGAATTAAGAGGCTATTTGCCCCCTGGAGGCCACTATCCCACTGATAGCAATGAATTTAGGGGCTATCTCACCCCCTCCTGGGGGCCACTATCCTACTGACACCAATGCATTGGGGGGCTCTTCCCTCCTGGGGGGCACAATCCTACTGACACCAATAAACCGGGGGCCATTATCCTACTGACACCAATGAATTAAGGAGCTCTTCCCCCTGGGGACCATTATCCCACTGACACCAATGCATTGAAGGGATCTTCCCTCCTGGGGGCCACTATCCCACTGACACCAGTAAACTGAGGCGCTATTCCCCTTGGGGGGCACTATCACACAGACACCAATGAGATGAGGGGTTATTCTGACCTGGGGGCCACAATCCCATTAACACGACTGATATGAGGGTTTTTTCCCCCATGGGGGCAACTATCTCACTGACACCAATGAATTGAGGGGCTATCCCCCCCCTCTCCTGGGGGCCACTATCCCACTGAAAACAAAGAACAGAGGGCCATTATACTACTGACACCAATGAATTGGGTTGCTCTTCCCCCCTGGGGGCCATTATCCCACTGACACCAATGCATTGAAGGGCTCTTCCCACATGGGGTCCACTATCCCACTGACACCAATGTACTGGGGGCCATTATACTACAGACACCAACAAATTGAGGGGCTCTTTCCCCTGGGGGCCATTATCCTGCTAACACCAATGAACTGAGGGGCTCTTCC
This sequence comes from Glandirana rugosa, assembly GCA_018402905.1. Classification (NCBI taxonomy): domain Eukaryota; kingdom Metazoa; phylum Chordata; class Amphibia; order Anura; family Ranidae; genus Glandirana; species Glandirana rugosa. The sequence goes on along the minus strand of BLSH010345945.1, from coordinate 236,138 downwards.
CCCCTGGGGGCAATTATACCATTGACACCACTGAATTGAGGGGCTCTTCCCCCCCAGGGGCCATTATTCCACTGACACCAATGAACTGGGGGCCATTATCCTGCTGACACCAATGAATTGAGGGGCTCTTCCCCCTGGGGGCCATTATCCTGCTAACACCAATGAACAGAGGGGCTCTTCCCCCCTGGGGGCCATTATCCCACTGACACCAATGAATTGAGGGGCTATTGACCCCTGTTGGGCCACTTTCCCAACGATACCAAGGAATTGAGGGACTATTCCCCCTAGGGGCAACTATTCCACTGATACCAATGAATTGAAGGGTTATTCCACCACGGGGGTCGGGGGTCACTATCCCCAGTGAATTGAGGGGCTATGCCATCCTTAGGGCCACTATCCCACTGACACCAATGATATGGGGACCATTTTCCCTTGGGGCCACAATCTCAAATCCCCTTTACAATCTATTGTTTCGGTGATGTTTGGTGTTTACCAAAAATAAAGCTTTAGAAAAAAAAAATAGTAATTTTCATCCTTTTTAAATCCATTTTAGATCCACATTCCGATACTTTTTATTGTAGAGTAGAAACATTTTGGACTTGTGGAAGGTTCTGGAAGAATGAGCCGGGCCCTGGCCTCTCCTGAATACCGGGAATACGGGAAATCTGAGGACGCGCCTACAGACACGAGGCCGACCTCGCCGAACGACGACGACGTAAACCCGTCTGTGACATCTGTAAACCAAGAACGGGGCAAATGTACAATCCCCTCCCGACCTCCGCCAGCCTCTTCGGAAAGGAGGCGCCGTGTCGTGGAGATGAGGCTGTTTGCCATGCGGCAGATCATTCGTAAAGACGCGGCGTTTAGCGGGATGTATAATAAAGCCGGAACAAGCCCCTCGGGACGATGAATATTTTACGGAGCAATTTGAGTGCTGTGATCTCCGGCGTTCTGTCTCGGCGGGAGGCGCTGCCTTTAATCAGACGTCTTTACATGACTGGCTGTGAACTCGCCGTGGAGCGACGCGGGATGGTGAGACCGCCGAGAGCGAAAAAACGAGATGAACCCAGCGGTGAATCATCAGGCTGATCCGCCGGTGAGAGATGGAGGGAGGAAACGCTCTTAATCTGATCGCACACAGATACTTTGTTAGGCTGCATTCACACCTGAGCGTTGCGTTTTTGAGCGTTTTTGTAAAGCGTTTTTAATGCGTTTTTGAGCTTTGGCGTATTTTATTAGCCAATAGAAAAAAATATATAACCTATTTCATCATTTGTTGTTTGCTGTGTTTTTCAGCTTTTATTTATTATTTTTTTTAACTTTTTCTAAGAGGCTAAGCGTAGGGGATAAAGGTTGTGATTAGGGGTCAATTTATTTATTTTGTTAGGTTAGGGGTTAGGATTAGAGTTCAATATTAGCGGTTAGGATTAGGGTTATGGGTTAATATAGTGGGCTAGGATCAGGGTTAGGGGTTAAAATGAGGGTTAGGGGTCAATATTAGGGTTAGGGGTTAAAATTAGGGTTAGGGGTCAATGTTAGGGTTACGGATCAATATTAGGGTTGGGGGTTAATATTAGATTTAAGGGTTAATATTATGGTTAGGGGTTGGGATTAGGGGTCAATATTAGGATTGGGGAATAATATTACGGTTGGGGGTTTGGATTAGGGATAGGTGTTAATATTAGGGCTAGGGGTTAAGGCTTAAGGGTTAGGATCAGGGGTCAATATTAGGGTAAGGGGTCAATATTAGGGTCGGGGATTAATATTAGGTTTAGGATTAGGATAAGGGGTCAAAATTAGGATTAGGGGTCAATATTAGGGTTAGGGGTTTGGAATAGGGGTAAATGGTATTAAGGTTTAGGCCTCATACACACGGGCGTAAAAATAAACAAAACGTCGGGCCCGATGTCAAGGAAAAACTGCGTTTTTTGGCGTTATGCATCGGCGTTAGTGAGCGTCGGCGTCAATAGGCGTTTTTAAAAAAAAATCATTCCTCTGCTATTTTTCAACCTAAAACCGTCGGCGTCAAAAAACGCCGGAAAACGCCGGTACAATATTAGGTGGCGTTTGTTGGCAATTTGCGGCATCGGCGTCAAAAAATGCCAAAACGTTACAGAACGCGACCATTTTTTGGGGCCATTGACTAACATGGAGAGCTGCAAAAAACACCAGAAAACGCCGGCGTCAAAAAACGTCCGTGTGTATGAGGCCTTGGGGATAAGTGGTTAATATTAGGGTTGGGGGTTAATATTAGATTTAAGGGTTAATATTACGGTTAGGGTTGGGATTAGGGATAGGTGTTAATATTAGGGCTAGGGGTTAATATTAGTGTTAAGGGTTAGGATAAAAGGTCAATGTTAGGGTTAGGGGTCAATATTAGGGTTGGGGTTAATATTTAGGGATAGGGGTTAATAGTGCTAAAGTTTAGGGATAAGGGGTTAATATTAGGATTAGGGGTCAATATTAGGATTAGGAGTTAGGATTAGGTTTAGGGACAAAATTAGGGTTGGGGGTTAATATTAGGTTTAGGATTACGTGTTAATAATAGATTTAAGGGTTGATATTAAGGTTAGGGGTTAGGGTTGGGGGTCAATATTAGGGCTAGGAATTAGGATAAGGGGTCAAAATTAGGATTAGGGGTCAATAGGATGGCGGGTCAAAATAAGGATTGGGGTCACAATTAGGATTAGGGGTCAATATTAGGGTTAGGGGTTAATATGTACGGTTATGGGTTAGGGATAAGGGTTAATAGTGTTAAGGTTTAGTGATAAGGGGTTACTATTAGGATTAGGGGTTAATATTAGGATTAAGGGTTTGGATTCGGTTTAGGGAACAAAATTAGGGTTAGGGGTTAGGATTAGAGATTAGGGTTTGGGATCAATATTAGGATTTGGGAGCAATATTACGGTTAGGGGGTAATATTAGGGCTATGGGTTAATAGTGTTAAGGTTTAGGATAAGGGGTTCATATTAGGATTAGGTTTAGGATATTAGGATCAGTGACTGGTACTTCTATACATGACCAGTGATCGGTACTTCTATACATGACCAGTGATCAGTACTTCTATACATGACCAGTGATCCGTACTTCTATACATGACCAGTGATCCGTACTTCTATACACGACCAGTGATCCGTACTTCTATACACGACCAGTGATCGGTACTTCTATACACGACCAGAGATCGCTACTTCTATACATGACCAGTGATCGGTACTTCTATACACGACCAGTGATCCGTATTTCTATACATGACCAGTGATCCGTACTTCTATACATGACCAGTGATCGGTACTTCTATACACGACCAGAGATCGCTACTTCTATACATGACCAGTGATCCGTACTTCTATACATGACCAGTGATCCGTACTTCTATACACGACCAGAGATCGGTACTTCTATACACGACCAGAGATCGCTACGTCTATACATGACCAGTGATCGGTACTTCTATACACGACCAGAGATCGCTACTTCTATACACGACCAGTGATCGGTACTTCTATACACGACCAGTGATCGGTACTTCTATACATGACCAGTGATTGGTACTTCTATACACAACCAGTGAACGGTACTTCTATACATGACCAGTGATCAGTACTTCTATACATGACCAGTGATCCGTACTTCTATACACGACCAGTGATCCGTACTTCTATACATGACCAGTGATCCGTACTTCTATACACGACCAGTGATCCGTACTTCTATACACGACCAGAGATCGGTACTTCTATACACGACCAGTGATCGGTACTTCTATACACGACCAGAGATCGCTACTTCTATACATGACCAGTGATCCGTACTTCTATACATGACCAGTGATCGATACTTCTATACATGACCAGTGATCCGTACTTCTATACACGACCAGTGATCCGTACTTCTATACATGACCAGTGATCGGTACTTCTATACACGACCAGAGATCGCTACTTCTATACATGACCAGTGATCTGTACTTCTATACATGACCAGGGATCAGTACTTCTATACATGACCAGGGATCGGTACTTCTATACATGACCAGGGATCGGTACTTCTATACATGACCAGGGAGCAGTACTTCTATACACAACCAGTGACCGGTACTTCTATACACGACCGGTGATCAGTACTTCTATACACGACCAGTGAACGATACTTCTATATATGACCCGGGAGCGGTACTTCTATACACAACCAGTGACCAGTACTTCTATACACGACCAGTGAATGATACTTCTATACACAACCAGGGATCGGTACTTCTATACATGACAAGGGATCGGTACTTCTATACATGACCAGGGATCGGGACTTCTATACATGACCAGGAATCGGTACTTCTATACATGACCAGGGATCGGTACTTCTATACATGACCAGGGATCGGTACTTCTATATTTGACCAGTGACCGGAAGTTCAATACACGACCAGTGACCGGTACTTCTATACACCACCAGTGAACCATACTTCTATACACGATCAGTGAGTGGTACTTCTATACATGACCAGTGATCGGTACAGCTATACACTACCAATGACCAGCACTTCTATACACGACCAATGAACGGTACTTCTATACATGACCAGGGAGCGGTACTTCTATACACAGCCCGTGACCGGTACTTTTATACACGACGGGTGATCAGTACTTCTATACATGACCAGTCACCGGTACTTCTATACACAACCAGTGACCGGTACTTCTATACACAACCAGTGACCGGTACTTCTATACACGACCAGTGAACGATACTTCTATACATGACCAGTGAACGATACATCTATACATGATCAGCGATCGGTACTTCTATACACGAACAGTGAACGATACTTCTATACACGTTCAGTGAGCGGTACTTCTATAAATGACCAGTAAACGGTACTTGTATACATGACCAGTGACCGGTACTTCTATACATGACCAGTGACCGGTACTTCTATACATGACCAGTGACCGGTACTTCTATACATGACCAGTGAATGGTACTTCTATAAATGACCAGTAAACGGTACTTGTATACATGACCAGTGACCGGTACTTCTATACATGACCAGTGATCGGTACTTCTATACATGACCAGTGACCGGTACTTCTATACATGACCAGTGACCGGTACTTCTATACATGACCAGTGACCGGTACTTCTATACATGACCAGTAAACGGTACTTGTATACATGACCAGTGACCGGTACTTCTATACATGACCAGTGATCGGTACTTCTATACATGACCAGTGACCGGTACTTCTATACACGACCAGTGATTGGTACTTCTATACACGACCAGAGATCGGTACTTCTATACATGACCAGTGACCGGTACTTCTATACACGACCGGTGATCAGTACTTCTATATACGACCATTGATCAGTACTTCTATACACGACTGGTGATCGGTACTTCTATACATGACCAGAGATCGGTACTTCTATACATGACCAGTACTTCTATACATGACCAGAGATAGGTACTTCTATACATGACCGGTGATCAGTACTTCTATACACGACCAGTGATTGGTACTTCTATACATGACCAGTGATCGGTACTTCTATACATGACCAGTGATTGGTACTTCTATACACAACCAGTGAACGGTACTTCTATACATGACCAGTGATCAGTACTTCTATACATGACCAGTGATCCGTACTTCTATACACGACCAGTGATCCGTACTTCTATACATGACCAGTGATCCGTACTTCTATACACGACCAGTGATCCGTACTTCTATACACGACCAGAGATCGGTACTTCTATACACGACCAGTGATCGGTACTTCTATACACGACCAGAGATCGCTACTTCTATACATGACCAGTGATCCGTACTTCTATACATGACCAGTGATCGATACTTCTATACATGACCAGTGATCCGTACTTCTATACACGACCAGTGATCCGTACTTCTATACATGACCAGTGATCGCTACTTCTATACACGACCAGAGATCGCTACTTCTATACATGACCAGTGATCTGTACTTCTATACATGACCAGGGATCAGTACTTCTATACATGACCAGGGATCGGTACTTCTATACATGACCAGGGATCGGTACTTCTATACATGACCAGGGAGCAGTACTTCTATACACAACCAGTGACCGGTACTTCTATACACGACCGGTGATCAGTACTTCTATACACGACCAGTGAACGATACTTCTATATATGACCCGGGAGCGGTACTTCTATACACAACCAGTGACCAGTACTTCTATACACGACCAGTGAATGATACTTCTATACACAACCAGGGATCGGTACTTCTATACATGACAAGGGATCGGTACTTCTATACATGACCAGGGATCGGGACTTCTATACATGACCAGGGATCGGTACTTCTATACATGACCAGGGATCGGTACTTCTATACATGACCAGGGATCGGTACTTCTATATTTGACCAGTGACCGGAAGTTCAATACACGACCAGTGACCGGTACACCACATATCTTCATGGCCAGTGACCAGCACATAACTTGAAGGCCAGTGACCAGTTTATATCTTCATGGCTAGGGACCAGT
>BLSH010345945.1:207899-223434 GCA_018402905.1 Glandirana rugosa | reverse complement strand
TGCGATTTCTGCAGCGGAGGACCACGCAGGAGCCGCCCTCGCCCCGTCACTCAAGATAGAAAAAAAAAAGGCTTGGATCCTACGTATGAAGGAGCGACCAAGTGCGCGCCCGAGCATTTTCAGAGCGCGTGTACAGCAGCCCATTCATTTCAGCAGACTACCCTACATGCGAGAAACACAGAAAAGAAGTCCCCAAGGCCCCCCATTTACACCTTGAGTTCTCCAAACGCGTTTTTATTTGCGCATTTCTTTGTGCGCGTTGCATATGGCAGCCCATTAATTTCAAAGGCTGCTATACATGCAACCTATGCTATACTATGTAACTATGTACTGTAACTATGTAACATGCGACAAATGCAACAATGTAGCAATTTTTTTCCTGTTCAGTTTTGCATTTTTTTCCCCCGCGACGCGTTTCGCCACGCTTGTTGCACAATGTTGCACAAGGCAAAACACGCCTTTTTTTGGGGGGGAGGGGGGGTGTACACAATGAATGAATTTTTGCCTGGTGCTCCTGCACCGTGTGCTTCGATCGATACGCATGTTTGCTGATGGGTAGGGGGTGCCAAAGGATGGCATGTTTTTCTATGTGTTGGGAAGGCGTGCGATTTTGCGCAAATTCCCGACACACAAAAGCCTGAAACGAGCCTTAGCCAGCCCACCTGTGGCGCGAAACGCGTCAGTTTTTTTTTATCATACTCCCATACTGTATGCGACTTCATGGATTTTATTGATTGCCAATAAAGGTGTTGCATTGGAGTGCGGCCGTCCAGCCTGTTTTTCTCCTTGTAGCCCCTTACGCTCTATTCCCGCCATCGGAGAATGTGCGCAGTTCCGTGCACCGCATGTAGGATGGGCCATTTATTTCAACGGGCTTTTCTAGATGTGCCAGAAATGCTCAAAAGACCGTTTTGAGAAATCGCACTGCACGCGTTGCCAATTAGGCGGGGGTGGCGTTAAGAATTAATGGCACCTTAGAGCATCTGAAGGAGGGCAGCGCATTTCTGTGCATTTCGCGCACGTTCCTACAACGCACAAATATAAACGTAGGCTTACGGAAGAATCTTTAATTAATACCCGCCTCGCCTCTGGCCAATTACAGCCGGGCAGGACATTCGCCGTTCTGGGTGGACGTCATATGACGTCCCCCTGGAACATGCTGCGCTATGGCGCCATTTGTCACCGGCTGTGTCTGGTACCATGTGATCACTGTGACCAATCACAGCAGATCACATGATAATTGTAAACAACAGATGGCTTCCTTTCATGCCATTCATTGCGTACAATTGTGTTGCTAGCTGTGATTGGTCCAGTGACGGCCGCTCATGCAGGGCACGGCCCTGCTAATCCATGCGTCCGGCCCCTAATCTACATGCAGGGTACCGGATGCATGGATTCCATTGGGGTTTTTTTTATTTTTAGAAGCACGTGATTATAGCCTGAGGCTCTAATTGGCTTCAAAAATGGTGGCCTCGGGGAGCATAGTACTGCGCCTGGAGCCCACCCATTTGAGGGACATTAGCCAATGAATATTCCCTAAAGGCTTCCTGTTTCTCTTTCTGGCCAATCAGGAAGTGGGTCCTGAGAGCCGATTGGCCAGGAGTCCTAAGTCTTCATTGGCCGGGAGGAGAAGCAACCGCTGGGACTCGGGAGGAGACGTGGGGGGGGGGGGAGCCACCGGAGCCGTGACCGGGATGGAGTAAGTGCAGGGGCTGGTGGGGGGCCCGACAGGCGATGGGCAAACGATGCGGAGATCAAACAACGGGGGGGGGGGGGGGAGCAGTGATCAAGAAAGCGCTGGAGGGGAAGGTGATTGGTTGGTTGGCTGGCTGGCTGGGGAGGCCACAGGTCGCCCCCCCCCCAAAGTAAATTGAGCACCAGCCATCACTGGATTAGTCACAGTGATCACATTGTACAGACAGGCCAATCACAGTAAATCACAAAACACACCAAATGAGTCCATTTCATTCAGTAAAAATGGTTGCTTATAACACTGAAATTCACTGCTATAAGCAATTATAATGTGTGAAAAAAAAAAAAATCCTGATCACCTCCCCAGAGTACTACACTGTTACTATGGTAAGATCGTATTGCTCTGGTTGGTCACAGTGTGTTAAAAAAAAAATTTAATTTTTTTTTTTAACATACTGTCACCAGTCTGTGTCCCTGATCACCGCCACACCACTCATATGATGGCGCTGTACTGTACAGGTTACACCCTGATCACTGCCACACCAGTCATATGATGGCGCTGTACTGTACAGGTTACACCCTGATCACTGCCACGCCAGTCATATGATGGCGCTGTACTGTACAGGTTACACCCTGATCACCGCCACACCAGTCACATGAGGACGCTGTACAGAAATGGTGACACCCTGATCACCACCACACCAGTCATATGATGGCGCTGTACTGTACAGGTTACACCCTGATCACCGCCACACCGGTCATATGACGACGCTGTACAGAAATGGTGACAGGATGTAAAAAAAAAATTGTGAAAAAACATTTTTACATTTTTTTTTTCATTTTTCAAAAAATTGTTGCAAAAATTAAAACCTAAAAAAATCTGTTTGCGCTCTATAAATCCTGCATAATAATAATAAAAAACTCGCCATGCCTCTAAATACCTTGGACTGCCTGCATTCCAAAAAGGGATGATTTTGGGGGGGGTATTTTTACTGTCCTGGGTTTTTGGGTCTCAAGAAAAGAGATCGGCCGTCAGTACATCAGAATTGATCAATTATCGCATATATATCCCATAGTCTACGATTATATAAAATAATATACACAGATTTGGGATATTTTCACCAAAGAAATGGAGCAGAATAAAATTTGACCTAAATTTATGAAAAAAGATTATTTATTTGTAAAATTTTACAAAACGAGGAAAAACGTGTTTTTTTTTTTTTTTTTTGCAAAATTTTCGGTCTTTTTTTAGTTTATTTAGCAACAAATAAAAATTACAGCGGTGATTAAATACCACCGAAAATAAAGTTCTATTTGTGTGAAAAAGAATTATAAAAAAATGTATATGGATACAGTGGTGCGCGACCGCGCAATTGTCATTCAAAGTGTGACAGCGCTGAAAACTGAGAATTGGCCTGGGCAGGGAGGAGGTGAAAGTGCCCAGTACTGAAGGGGTTAACCACTTGCTGACCACCCGCCGCAGCGTGACGGCGGCAAAGTGGCTCGTTATTGCGAACCTCCATCACCTGACGGCTGCTGCGATAACGAGTATTGTGAGCGTGCTCACTGTGTTCCGGGGGGGGGGCAGGGAGCGGGTAGGGGAGACTCTATTTCCGCCGACTACCCGCGATGCCCCCCCACAGTGAGAGAACGAGGGTCTGTGTAAGCAAACACGGTTCTCCGTTCTGACAGAGGAGGAAGGGCAGTGATCACTCCCCTCCCCCTGCCAGCCCAGCCCCCCATACAGTTAGAACACACTGAGGGAACACAGTTAACCCTTAGAGCGCCCCCTCCAGGTTAACCCCTTCACTGCCAATGGCATTTACACAGTAATCAGTGCATTTTTATAGCTGTATAAATGCCAATGGTCCCAAAAAAGTGTCAAAATGGTCCGACATGTCCTCCGCAATATCGCAGTGCCGCTAAAAATCGCAGATCGCCGCCATTACTAGTAAAAAATAAAGAAATAAAAACCCCAGAAATTAATTCTCATCATTCGTAAACGCGGCGACTTTTGCGCAAACCAATTAAACGCTGATTGTGATTTTTTTTTAACAAAAATAGAATATAAATTGGCCAAAACCGAAGAAAATTTTATTTTATATTTATATAATTTTTATATTATTTTTTGGATTTGTATTTTAGCAAAAAGTAAGAAAAATTGTTTGTTTTTTTTTGCTAAATTTTCGCTCTTTTTTTGTTTATAGCGGCGATCAGAAATGACGCAGAGGGGATCAAACGCCACCAAAAGAAAGATCTATTTGTGGGGAAAAAAGGACGCAAATTTCGTTTGGGTACAACGCCGCACGACCGCGCAATTGTCAGTTAAAGCGACGCAGCGCCGAATCGCAAAAAGTGAGGTCCTAAAGTGGGAAATCCTTCCGAGGGCTGAAGGGGTTAAAGAGGAAATGACAACAATGTAACGAAGGGCACAGATTGTATTTCTGTTGTAGAACGCGGTAACCCATAGCAACCAGCCAGCAGTCGCCAAGGTTGCCGCGCTCGGCCCACCGTCCTCGGCACGTCCGGACAGAACCCCCCCCCCCGATGCAACCGGCAAGTGGCAAAACGTGCCGATAAGGAGAAATGTAGAGGTGGGGGTTCATGTACAACGCTCGGGAGATTTGCCCGGCAACCAGCCCGCTTCCCGGACATGTAATTAACGGGGATGTACAGCGCGCTCCCACATGATCCGTCTGCGCGCCGGCGATCCCATGGCGTCTAATTACCGCACACAAAGACGTCCTAAGCCTCCTAATAACCCCACAACGCGACAAGAGATTCCTCGCCGGCAGAGCTTCATACATGATGGAACCGGCGTCCTCTCTGACCGCGAGAAAAAAAGCAGATCCGGGGGGGGCCAAACGCACGCAGCGACGCGCGAGCCGATCGGCACCATCGCATTCACAAATATTCTGTTGCTAAGGCGTGAGTGTTCGACGCGGAATTTTATAATCGTTGTTACATTGTAATCATTTTCGTTATTTTTAATTTTTTTCCCTCTAAATGTATCAAAAAAAAAAAAAGAATTCGTGAGGAAAAATCATCAAATTTCATCTCCACGATGGACCAAAAACGATTTATCCACCGTATAAAAAATAAAACGAACCACGCGCTTCGATTTTTGAGGGTAGGAATGAAATATTTAGGCTCCGTTCACGCAAGTGCGACTTGGGACGAATAAAAAAAAAAAACGGAACAAAAGTCGCCGCCCATTGATTTCAATGGCAACCTGCTCCGATCGATGCGACTTCAAGGTGCAACGACCTTAACCGCTTCCCGACCACCCGCGGCAAGGTAGCTGGATAAGCCGTAGGTGTGCGTCGGTCCGAGCATGTAATATAGCAGGCCCGCTGGAGTGCGCCCGCGGGTCCGACGGACTCGATGCCCGCCGGCCGCCGTTCACACAAGTGCGACTTGGGACGAATAAAAAAAACAGGAACAAAAGTCGCAGCCCATTGATTTCAATGGCAACTTGCTCCGATCGATGCGACTTCAAGGTGCAACGACCTTAACCCCTTCCCGACCACCCGCGGCAAGGTAGCTGGATAAGCCGTAGGTGTGCGTCGGTCCGTGCATGTGATATAGCAGGCCCGCTGGAGTGCGCCCGCGGGTCTGACGGACTCGATGCGTGAGACTTGAGGTGAATGAAAAATAAAACGGAACAAAAGTCGCCGCCTATTGATTTCAATGGCAACCTGCTCCGATCGATGCGACTTCAAGGTGCAACGACCTTAACTGCTTCCTGACCACCCGCGGCAAGGTAGCTGGAGTGAGCCCGCGGGTCTGACGGACTCGATGCCTGCCGGCCGCCCACGAGGCAGAACGGGGATCTGTAAACAAGGCGGATCCCCGTTCTAGCAGGGGGACATCTCAGAGATCTGCTGCTCCCAGTGATTGGGAACAGCGATCTCCGTCACGTCCCTGCCAGCCCACCCCCCCCTACAGATAGAAGACACCCAGGGAACACAGTTAACCCCTTGATCGCCCCCTAGTGTTAACCCCTTCCCTGGCAGTGTCATTTATACATTGATCACTGCATTTTTATAGCACCGATCAAAGTAATAATGACACTGGTCCCCAAAAAGTGTCATTTGCGGTCAGATCCGTCCGCCGCGATGTCGCAGTCCCGATAAAAATCGCAGATCGCCGCCATTACTAGAAAAAACAAAAAAATAGGTAAAAGTCCCTAAATCTGTCCTGTAGTTTGTAGACGCGATAACTTTTGCGCAAACCGATCAATATACGCCGATTGCGATTTTTTTTTTTACCAAAATATATATCGGCCAAAATGGATGAAGAAATTCATTTTTTTTTTTGTTTTTTTTGGATATTTATTTAGCAAAAAGTAACAAAAAAAATAGTGTTTTTTTTTTTTTTTTTAAATTGTCGCTCTTATTTTATTTATAGCGCAAAAAATAAAAACCGCAGAGGGGATCAAATGCCACCAAAAGAAAGCTCTGTTTGTGGGAAAAAAAGGGCGTCAATTTTGTTTGGGTACAACGTCGCACGACTGTGCAATTGTCAGTTAAAGCGACGCAGCGCCGAATCCCAAAAATCGGCCTGGTCAGGAAGGGGGGGGGGGGGTAAATCCTGAAGTGGTTAAAAAGGTTCCTGTACTACATCGAGGATCGGTCCTCCAGCTGCGGTTTGCAGTCCGGAGTTTGGTGCGGTTTAGTTCACCGGTTCAGAGGCCGGCCCCTCCCACCAGCCACGATCTGCCTGCATTGCATAGAGAAGCGCGGAGACCCGGTGATGTCACAGTCACTCCTGAAAACAAAAACGATTTATTTAAACTTGCTGATTGGTGGGGGGGCATGGAAGGTGAATTATAAGTGGATTAAAGGTAGCTGTCCACAGACACAAGATAACTGCCACTTCTGCTTGGATCAGACATCCGATGTCTATAACATAAAATCTTACAGCAGTGGTCTCCAAACCGTGGCCCATTGATTGTTTTAATCCGGCCCTTGGGGCAATATTTCACTTACTGACACCAACCAAGGGACACAATTCCTCCCAATGACACCAACCAAGGGGCACAATTCCTCCCAATGACACCAACCAAGGGGCACAATTCCTCCCAATGACACAAATGATAGGTCAAAATTCCAGTCAATGACAGCAACAACGGAGCCTAATGACACCAACAATGGGGCACAATTCCTCCCAATGACACCAACAATGGGGCCCAATGACACCCACAATGGGACCCAATGACACCATCGAAGGGACAGAATTCCTCCCAATGACACAAATGACGGGGCACAATTCCTCCCAATGATACCATCGTTGGGGCCCAACGACACCAATGAAGGGACACAATTCCCCCCCCAATGGCACAAATGATAGGTCAAAATTCCAGCCAATGACAGCAACAATGGGGCCCAATGACACCAACAACAAGGCCCAATGACACCAACAATGGGGCACAATTCCTCCTAATGACACCCACAATGGGGCCCAATGACACCATCGAAGGGACACAATTCCTCCCAATGACACAAATGAAAGGTCAAAATTCCTCCCAATGACACCAACATGGGGCCCAATGACACCAACAATGGAGCCCAATGACACCAACGAAGGGGCACAATTCCTCCCAATGACACCATTGATGGGGCCCAATGACACCAATGAAGAGGCACAATTCCTCCTAATGGCACAAATGATAGGTCGTAATTCCAGCCAAATGACAGCAACAATGGGGCCCAATGACACCAACTATGGGTCCCAATTCCTCTCAATGACACCAACAATGGGGTCCAATGACACCAACAATGGGGCCCAATGACACTCACAATGGGGCCCAACGACAGCATCGAAGGGACACAATTCTTCCCAATGACACAAAGATAGGTCAAAAGTCCACCCAATAATGCCAACAATGGGGCCCAATGACACCAACAAATGGCCAAAATTCCTCCCAATGACACCAACCAAGGGGCACAATTCCTCCCAATGACACAAATGACAGGTCAAACTTCCACCCATTGACACCAACAATGGGGCCCAATTCCTCCCAATGACACCAAACAGGGGTATTGTCTCCAACTGATGCTTGGACATTTGCTACTTCTGATGGCCACATTCTGGCCCCCCTAAGGTCCGCAGGATGGTAAAATGGCCCTTTATAGAGAATTGTAAATTCTTCTCAGGTGTCATTTATCACTTTGACCCCCTTTTCCGTTCAATGCCATAGCAACTAATTTGGGGTGTCCCTCACCTGACACCCTGAAAATGATCTGTGCCCGCCCCCTGCACTACCACCGCTCTCCCCTCTTCCAGTCCCATTAAGGTGCCCCAACAGAGCTCGGGCCCGGCTCCAGGGGGTCCACATAGGGAAGAGTTTCCCTTTTATAAGCAGCGGCAGCAGACGCCCCTCATAAATTCAATGACAGCGAATAGCGGCTCCCAGTAATGCGTCTCCCGAAGGTCTGCGCAGGCGGCACAATTATACGACAATCTGAGACAAGACTTCTTCTCTGAGATTTCACGCAGATTTAGGTCCACGCAAGCTTATAAATCAAAATGTCGGCATTGCAGGAAGACGTTACAATGTGATCTCCGCCGCACAGCGCCCGCCCGCTATTCATTGTCATCGTTATTAAAATAAAAGCTGAAGATTCGCTCGCTTATTCCGTCACCTGACTCAGTCCATAAATCTCAAATGAAACGATAAAATAAAAGTGATTGTAGAGATGACGCCTCTGTGAGGAATTGGAGGAATGAAGTCAGAGTACAGAAGGTGCCAATCGGTGCCCGCTCCCACTCTGCCAGCGCCAACCAGGTCATAGCATTGTGCGTGTGCATGGAGCGGTCTGGGCCGCGGGGGGGATCAGGTTCTGTCTGTCTGACCTCCATCCAACCTCAATGGTGAGCCCAGAGATAGCCCACGGGGAGCACAGCAGGGTGGAGGGCGAAAAGATTTAGGGTTGAAGGCTGAGACCTCGGCCTCTGATTGTTATGCCAGACTCCATATTGGTCAACAATGAAGCCCAAAAGCCACACAGCCAATACATGAGCATCAACATCCAACTCCCTGAGAACAGCAACTAATGCTTTAGATACTCCACTGATCACCAAGGTAAAAGGACACAGCTCCACTGACCACCAAATGTAGGAGGACACTTCTCTAATACCCACCAATGTATGGGCATGTCTCCACTGACCACCATTGTAAGAGGACATGTCTCCACTGACCACCATTGTAAGAGGACATGTCTCCACTGACCACCATTGTAAGAGGACATGTCTCCACTGACCACCATTGTAAGAGGATATGTCTCCACTGACCACCATTGTAAGAGGACATGTCTCCACTGACCACCATTGTAAGAGGACATGTCTCCACTGACCACCATTGTAAAAGGACATGTCTCCACTGACCACCATTGTAAGAGGACACTTCTCTAATACCCACCAATGTAAGAGGACATGTATCTACTGACCACCATTGTAAGAGGACACATCTCTAATACCCACCAATGTAAGAGGACATGTCTCCACTGACCACCATTGTAAGAGGACACGTCTCCACTGACCACCATTGTAAGAGGACACTTCTCTAATACCCACCAATGTAAGAGGACATGTCTCCACTGACCACCAATGTAAGAGGACATGTCTCTACTGACCATCATTGTAAGAGGACATGTCTCTACTGACCATCATTGTAAGAGGACATGTCTCTACTGACCATCATTGTAAGAGGACATGTCTCTTACTGACCACCATTGTAAGAGGACATGTCTCCCCTGACCACCATTGTAAGAGGACATGTCTCCACTGACCACCATTGTAAGAGGACATGTCTCTACTGACCATCATTGTAAGAGGACATGTCTCTACTGACCATCATTGTAAGAGGACATGTCTCTACTGACCACCATTGTAAGAGGCCCTGTCTCCACTGATCACCATTGTAAGAGGACATGTCTCTACTGACCACCATTGTAAGAGGCCCTGTCTCCACTGATCACCATTGTAAGAGGCCCTGTCTCCACTGATCACCATTGTAAGAGGACATGTCTCCACTGAACACCATTGTAAGAGGACATGTCTCCACTGGCCACCATTGTAAGAGGACATGTCTCCACTGACCACCATTGTAAGAGGCCCTGTCTCCACTGATCACCATTGTAAGAGGACATGTCTCCACTGAACACCATTGTAAGAGGACATGTCTCCACTGGCCACCATTGTAAGAGGACATGTCTCTACTGACCATCATTGTAAGAGGACATGTCTCCACTGGCCACCATTGTAAGAGGACATGTCTCCACTGGCCACCATTGTAAGAGGACATGTCTCCACTGAACACCATTGTAAGAGGCCCTGTCTCCACTGATCACCATTGTAAGAGGACATGTCTCCACTGAACACCATTGTAAGAGGCCCTGTCTCCACTGATCACCATTGTAAGAGGACATGTCTCCACTGAACACCATTGTAAGAGGACATGTCTCCACTGGCCACCATTGTAAGAGGACATGTCTCCACTGGCCACCATTGTAAGAGGACATGTCTCCACTGACCACCATTGTAAGAGGACACGTCTCCACTGATCACCATTGTAAGAGGCCCTGTCTCCACTGATCACCATTGTAAGAGGACATGTCTCCACTGAACACCATTGTAAGAGGACATGTCTCTACTGACCATCATTGTAAGAGGACATGTCTCCACTGACCACCATTGTAAGAGGACATGTCTCTACTGACCACCATTGTAAGAGGACATTTCTCCACTGACCACCATTGTAAGAGGACATGTCTCTACTGACCACCATTGTAAGAGGACATGTCTCCACTGACCACCATTGTAAGAGGACATGTCTCTACTGACCACCATTGTAAGAGGACATGTCTCTACTGACCACCATTGTAAGAGGACATGTCTCCACTGACCAATACTGTAAGAGGACATGTCTCTATGGACCACCAATGCAAGAGGACATGTCTCCACTGACCACCATTGTAAGAGGACATGTCTCCACTGACCAATACTGTAAGAGGACATGTCTCTACTGACCACCATTGTAAGAGGACATGTCTCCACTGACCACCATTGTAAGAGGACATGTCTCTACTGACCACCATTGTAAGAGGACATGTCTCCACTGACCACCATTGTAAGAGGACACGTCTCTACTGACCACCATTGTAAGAGGACATGTCTCTACTGACCACCATTGTAAGAGGACATGTCTCCACTGACCACCATTGTAAGAGGACATGTCTCCACTGACCACCATTGTAAGAGGACATGTCTCCACTGACCACCATTGTAAGAGGACATGTCTCTACTGACCACCATTGTAAGAGGACATGTCTCCACTGACCACCATTGTAAGAGGACATGTCTCCGCTGACCACCATTGTAAGAGGCCTTCTCCACTGACCACCATTGTAAGAGGACAAGTCTCTACTGACCACCAATGTAAGAGGACATGTCTCCACTGACCATCATTGTAAGAGGACATGTCTCTACTGACCACCAATGCAAGAGGACATGTCTCTATGGACCACCAATGAATAAGGAGATGTCTCCACTGATCACCATTATAGAAGGACATGTCTTCATTGACCACCAAATGTAGGAAGATATGTCTTTACTGACCACCAATGTAAGAGGACATGTCTTCACTGACCACCATTGTAAGAGGACATGTTTTCATTAACCACCAAAGTAAGAGGACATGTCTCCACTGACCACCATTGGAGGAGGACATGTCTACTAACCATCAGTGTAAGGGGACAATTGTCTAAAACCACCAAAGTAAAAGGACATGTCGCCACTGACCACGAATGTAAAGGGACACTTCTTAAAAACCACCAATGTAGGACATGTCTCTACTGACCACCATTGTAAGAGGACACGTCTCCATTGTAAGAAGATATGTCTCTACAGACCATCAATGTAAGGGGACACTTCTCTAAAACCACCAATGTAAGAGGACATGTTTCTACTGACCACCATTGTAAGAGGATACGTCTCCATTTTAAGTGGATATGTCTCTACTGACCATTAATGTAAGGGGACATCATGTCTCTACTGACCACCATTGTAACAAAGGGCATGTCTCTACTGACCACCATTGTAACAGGGGACATGTCTCCACTGACCACCATTGTAACAAAGGGCATGTCTCCACTGACCACCATTGTAACAAAGGACATGTCGCTACTGACTGCCATTGTAAAGGACATATCGCTACTGATCACCAACGTAAGAGGACATATCTCAACTGACCACCATTGGAGGAGAACATGTCTCTACTGACCACCATTGGAGGAGAACATGTCTCTACTGACCACCATTGGAGGAGAACATGTCTCTACTGACCACCATTGGAGGAGAGCATGTCTCTACTGACCACCAACGTAAGAAGACATATCTCCACTGACCACCATTGGAGGAGAACATGTCTCTACTGACCACCAACGTAAGAGGACATATCTCCACTGACCACCATTGGAGGAGAACATGTCTCTACTGACCACCATTGGAGGAGAACATGTCTCTACTGACCACCATTGGAGGAGAACATGTCTCTACTGACCACCATTGGAGGAGAACATGTCTCTACTGACCAGCAATGTAAGGGGACACTGGTCTACTGACCACTAAGTGATTTCAGTCCTATGGATCAGGGAGGTGTTAAATTATCACGTTTCTTTCCCTGGTATTTATCTTTATATCCACAACTTGCCTATCACATCAATGTACCGAGAGTTGTAGATAAAACCATTTAAATTTGGGGTTTCCTGAGACCTGAACATCATTTCTCGGGTTCCTTCAGGCTGAAGGTCTGAGGACGGCGGCTCTAAGACATTCGAAGCCACGGAAGACAAATTGCTGCCGACCGCTCAATCTCCTGTAATTGTTTTTTGACTGACAGCTCCTGGAAACCTGGTAATATCACCAGGTGTATGGGCAGCGCGGAGGCACGAGATTCATTATAAATAACATTTATAAAAGTTCGCCTGAAGGGGAAACTTCGCTTTGACCGCCATCTCTACAGAAATATGGCACTAAAGAAATGCCGCAGACCGCTGAGCCCAGTGCCCGCCGAATTGTGCATGCAGAACAGCCCCGCTCCCCAGCCTGGCTGCCGCCGGAAGCTGTTAGGAGGGTAGGGGCACGGCGCTGCAACAGGCCAACCATTAAATGTAATATTTCTGGCGTACCGGAGAACAGGGAGCGGCCATAAAGGAACCTGGCGGGAGGAAATGCGCCAAAATAAAACACCGCCGCCTTTTCTTTTTAACGGCTTTCCTCCGGCTCTGAACTCAACATTTCACACAAAGATTTCTCAGCTTTTCTGCATTCTTTGTATTAAGGGGCCGGCCCACGCCACCAGCAGTGCGGGAAACGGGCGCTTTATGTACCCATTTCCTGCAACGCACGGGGGCACCCCGCCTCCTGGAGACCCCCACAACCACCGGCCAGGGTTGTAGGGAAGAGACCCTTGTCCAACATGGGGACAAGGTGTCCTGAAAGCACCCCCCCCCCCCATGTTGAGGGCATGTGGTCCGGTATGGTTCAGCGGGGGGGCACTCGTTCGCTCGTTGAAAAATATAAAAAATAAAACAATAATAAATATATATGTATATATAAAAAAATGTAGATACATGAAAAATATATTAAAAAAAATAAATATATACAGTATATAAAAAAAGAATGAAAAATATATAAAAATGAAAAAAATACATAAAATATATATATATATGTATGTGCATATCTACATGCCTCCCCATTTTGAGGTCTGGTATGGTTCAGGAGGGGGGAGGGGGCACTCACTCGTTCATCTCCCCCTTTCCTGGCCTATCACTTATAGTACATATTAAACAAAGCAAAAATTTACATTAAAAAAAAAATTATATATATATATACACACACACTATAAAAAAAAAGTATATATATAAAAAAAAATTAAAAATCTAAAAAGTAAAACAATAATATGTATATATATAAAACAATATTAAAAATGTAGATAAATGAAAAATATATTAAACAATAAATATATACAGTATATAAAAAAAGAATGAAAAATATATAAAAATGAAAAAAATATATAAAATGAAAAAAAAAATTATGTATGTGTATATCTCCATGCCCCCCATGTTGAGAGCATGTGGTCTGGTCTGGTATGTTCCAGGAAGGGGGAGTGGGGGGCACTCGCTCACTCATCTCACCTTTTCCTGGCCTATCACTTATAGTACATAATAAACAAATAATAAACAAATAATAAACAAAACAAACATTTACATTTATTTAATATAAACCTATATATATATATATATATATATACACACACACACTATAAGGCTCCATGCACACTGTATCTCAAAAACGACCGTTTTTTGGTAGCTTTGGCGTTTTTTTTAACAGCCCAAAAATGCCCCTTTATTTTATCCTATGTGTCCATGCACACATGGTTGTTTATTGTCTTTTATCAGCAGTGGCGTTTTTGGGCTGTTATCTGTTCTCGTTCTCCTGACCACAAAAAAGGGCAGACGCCGGTAAACGCCGGTTTATCGGCATCTGGCGTTTTTTGCAGTCAATGGAAGCCAATGAAGAAAATTAAAAAAAAAAACGCCAAAAAACGCTGCCAAACGCTGCTTACAAAACACAAATAGAACGTTTTGTGAGCAGCGTCTCCTGCCCGACGCTGAAAGAGCCCTATAGCGTCCAGTGTGCATGGAGCCCAAACATAAAATATATATAAAAAATGAATTAAAAATATAAAAAGTAAAACAAAAATATATATGTATATATAAAAAATATAAAAAATGTAGATAAATGAAAACTATATTTAAAAATAGAATATATACAGTATATAAAAAATAAAGACAAATATATAAAAATGAAAGAAATATATAAAATTAAGGGAAAAAATTATATATAGTATATAGTAAAAAATAAAAAAAATAATGAAAAGATAAAAAATTCAAAAACATGGGAAAATAAATAAAAAATGTATATATATATATCAATCAATCACACACACAGGATATAGACACATAGGTAACACGGGGGATTATTTTAATTTTCAATTCGAGATTACGCTTTGATAATTTGATTCATTTTCTCTATCGATAGAAAAAATCAATCTATAACCGACAACCCATTTGATCGATATGCCACACACAGGGAAGTGGATTTTGATCAATAGCTAAACTACAATCACAACTTACGATTGTAGGTATTGATCACATCTCTTTGTCCAACTTATAATCTGACCGATCGAAATACAAACGTATTCCTGAACAAAACATCACATCACTGCCAATCAATGCAAATCGATCGATAATATTCTGGCTGGCCAATCGACTCGGGCACCAAGCGGAGTCTAAATCAATCAAAAAAGTTACGGTGACTCGATAGGTTGCAGATTCGACTGTTTTGATCGAACCGAACATTGAGTGGATAAAAAAAAAAAAAATCTAAGCATGTATGGCCGCCATTAGGCTGCATTTACACGATGGTTTTTATCCAACGTGTATAAAAAAATTGCGTGATTTGGCATAGAAAAATCACCTGTCTCGCTCTTGCGTTGCCATTATTATTGGTAACCCCCAAATGTGGAAAAAAAGATGGGTGTTTGCCACGCCAAAAAAAGGTGCATCAAACACAGCAAAAACGCGCCGATTAAAAAAACGCGCAAAACGTTTCACAAGATACCTAAAAATACTTTGATGAGATTGTTGCATGTTGGAATCAATGGGCTGCCCTATGTGAGCGGCAAAACAAACGCGCAGAAAAACGCTTTACACGCGCGTTCGCAAAATGTGAATCCTTAGCCAGGCTGGGAGCGGGGGGGGGGGGGGGGGGGGAA
>BLSH010345945.1:197867-207889 GCA_018402905.1 Glandirana rugosa | reverse complement strand
GAAGTCCTGAACGCCGGACCGCAATGACAGATCGGTGATCAGTTCAATCTAAGGGAGCTGGCGGGTGAAATGTTTGGGAAATTCGGCACAAATAAATCACCGCGCGTCACCACGAGAAAAACGCATCAATGTTCCTGTCGACGCGTTAAGCCCGCGTTTGACACTGTGGGGGAGGGGGATGGGTAACAGTAACAAAATTATTTCTCAGAGAGAATAATGGATAACGATATAAAATGCCGGCCGGATTTAAAATTAGAGATTCTCCGACTCCGAGGGGAGAAAATTTTGAAGCAGAAATTGTGCGTCAATTCCCTCCAAATTGACGGCAAAGTGCAAAAAATATCAAAAGACGCCATTAAAAAAAAAAAAAAACTGAAGAGAGAAAAAGACGCATTGGGAAAGTTGCAGTTTAAAAGGTAAAATAAATGATTTTAAAAATGTTTGGTACAAAATAGCAGAAAGTTTTTATACAAAACAATCTACAGAACGGACGACTTTACTGGAAATTTTTTTTTAATGTATTGAATTGATATTTCATATTTTAATTACATTTAAAAAAATAATTCTGAATTATTATTTATTTTGGAGTTTTTTTTAAAAAATTATTGGACAGTAGCTCTCTTCTCCTGCTTACTGCCAGCACAATGGCAACTGCTGTGCCAACTTTGCTGGAAAATATTTTTAAAACTTACTTTAAAATATTTTTTTTTAATATGCACTTAATTTATATTTAATTTTTTAATGATTTTTTAAAAAAATAATTCTTTATTTAGAACATTTTTAAGATTTTTGATTGCACATTAGCTCTCTCCTCCTGCTTACTGCCAGCACAATGGCAACTGCTGTGCCAAATTTACTGGAAAATATTTCTAAAACTTACTTTAAAATATTTTTTTTTAATATGCATTTAATTTATATTTAATTTTTTAATACATTTTTTAAAAATAATTCTTTATTTGGAACATTTTTAAGATTTTTGATTGCACGTTAGCTCTCTCCTCCTGCTTACTGCCAGCACAATTTGCAACTGCTGTGCCAACTTTACTGGAAAATATTTCTAAAACTTACGTTAAAATATTTTTTTTAATATGCACTTAATTTATATTTAATTTTTTAATGATTTTTAAAAAAAATAATTCTTTATTTGGAGCATTTTTAAGATTTTTGATTGCACATTAGCTCTCTCCTCCTGCTTACTGCCAGCACGATGGTAATTGCTGCGCCCGGGGCTCCTGCCCCTTCGCCCCTCTTACCAGCCTTGCCTTGGCATATATTGGAGGATTACGAAGCTCAAAGTTCCCAAATCTGTTCTGTGATCTCTGGAGGCACTAAAAAACGAACAACGTCCATATATACGATTCTCTGCGATTGGCGCGCTGTCACTTCCATGGCAACCGAATGGAAACTGACGTGTTGTGACAAAGCGTGATGGGAAGCGTCAACATACAGCGAGTCTGTAATGGATGATCTGACAACGTACAGCCGTACGGAAACGCGGGAACGCACAACGACCCCAGCCGCCATTTGTTCCAATGAGAATGTGGGAAAG
Source organism: Glandirana rugosa (assembly GCA_018402905.1). NCBI lineage: Eukaryota > Metazoa > Chordata > Amphibia > Anura > Ranidae > Glandirana > Glandirana rugosa. The sequence goes on along the minus strand of BLSH010345945.1, from coordinate 206,340 downwards.
GCCGATTCTTAAAGGCGAGGACAACTGCATGCTGTCCTCCTCAACCAATAGGATTTCAGCTCTTAAAACAATTAACCGTTAGAGACAAAAACGTAATTCTTGCCTTTGTTTTCTGCAGCCTTTATGCCATCCCCCCACTGTACATTGCAGGAGGTATTCTAAAAGTGACGAATGGACCCATTGAAAAGATTTATCGTTGGTGTGTGCGAGACAACATTATAGTAAATACGGTCCCTGCAGTGGAATCAGCACCAGGTATGAGGCAGTGAGTGAAGATCGGGAGACGGTGAGTGAAGATCGGGAGACGGTGAGTGTAGATCGGGAGACGGTGAGTGAAGATCGGGAGACGGTGAGTGAAGATCGGGAGACGGTGAGTGAAGACCGGGAGACAGTGAGTGTAGATCGGGAGGCGGTGAGTGTAGATCGGGAGACGGTGAGTGAAGATCGGGAGACGGTGAGTGAAGATCGGGAGACGGTGAGTGAAGACCGGGAGACGGTGAGTGTAGATCGGGAGGCGGTGAGTGAAGATCGAGAGACGGTGAGTGTAGATCGGGAGATGGTGAGTGTAGATCGGGAGGCGGTGAGTGAAGATCGGGAGACGGTGAGTGAAGATCGGGAGACAGTGAGTGCAGATCGGGAGACGGTGAGTGAAGATCGGGAGACGGTGAGTGCACATCGGGAGACGGTGAGTGAAGATTGGGAGACGGTGAGTGAAGATCGGGAGACGGTGAGTGAAGATCGGGAGACAGTGAGTGCAGATCGGGAGACGGTGAGTGAAGATCGGGAGACGGTGAGTGCACATCGGGAGACGGTGAGTGAAGATCGGGAGACGGTGAGTGAAGATCGGGAGACGGTGAGTGAAGATCGGGAGGCGGTGAGTGCACATCGGGAGACGGTGAGTGAAGATCGGGAGACGGTGAGTGCAGATCGGGAGACGGTGAGTGAAGATCGAGAGATGGTGAGTGAAGGTCGGGAGACGGTGAGTGAAGGTCGGGAGACGGTGAGTGAAGGTCGGGAGACGGTGATTGAAGATTGGGAGTCAATTTGCTGCCCCGGGGGGGGGGGGGGGTGGTGATCAGAGAAGTTGGAAAGTCTCACTTGGTTGCTTTTGTTCTTCCCCTGATAAGGTGGAGCAGGGTCAGTGATAACATGAAAACCTGTATCCTGCAGGCACAGTTTCTGTAGGTTTGTAATCTTTCCAGAAACATGAAATACCCCCTTAAATTAAACACAGACCCGGAGTTGGAAGTTTGGGGCCGGGAAATCTGCTTTAGAGTAATAAGAAACACGACGGCGGAGATTTAATTAAGGATAAACGGCATAAAAACAACCCAAGAACCCCCGCCAGGCGCAGAATCCACCGCCGAGAAACCTTTCACGCTGTCTGCTGTATATCCCCCCCCCCCGGAGAACGGGACCGCCCTCATGTGTAGCACCGCGCAAACAGCAAGCCCCCAATGGAGCCATCCATACAAGGACCTTCCATCTATAGGTGTATATAGAGACCTTCCATCTATACGCTTATATAGAAATCTTCCATCCATATGTATATAGATAAAGATCTCCGATTTATAAGAGATCAGCATTCAGCAGCACCTGCTCTCATCCCCTGACAGTGCCCGGTTTGTGGCGAAACACGTAGGGTGGAGCTTCAGCTAGTGATGTCATCACATCTGCCGGCTCTCTGATTTCTGAGAGATCAGCAGAGCATAAGGTATTGGCCATAGCACAGCCCCACCAATCCCCCCCCCCCAAGTGGGGATCATCCAGCAACCTCAAAAATATTCAGCAAGGAGATTTAAACCCACCATGGGGTTGAAACGCAAACGGTAAGCCATACAGTGCATTATTGATTAGACCTGAATATGTTTATTCAAAGTGTGTATGCAAGAGGCATTGAATTTGTACAGTGCACCACCACGATGCAGCCGGCGGGCGCGATGACGTCACTGGGCCTAAGCTCCATCCAACGTGTTTCGTCACAGACCAGACAACGTCAAGGGATGAATGCTGGTGCTGCTCTCTCAAAAATCAGAGATTCTATTTATCTGGTGAGACATTTGGAGACGCCTATCGGTGTGACACTAAAACAGACACCGTATGTTGGGGTGGAACTTGATCTAAGTTCTCACAAACTTCACTTGTGGACATTTTTCTTTTCCCATTTTTCATACGATTTGCATCTTATAACTTGTGAGGGATTATGGCCCACAGACACCGGAATTGATCTAAAGCACAGGTGTCAAACTGGCGGCCCTCCAGCTGTTGCGGAACTACAAGTCCCATGAGGCAGAGGCATGATGGGACTTGCAGTTCCACAACAGCTGGGGGGCCGCCAGTTTGACACCCATGATCTAAAGGGAAGGCACACCGATCATTATCTCCGTTGTAGATGATGAGAAGCGTCGGTGACCACGCCAGTGCATGTGGTGCAGTCTGCCCAAATCTACAGACTGATTGGAAACAGAAGACTTGCCGCCTTGGCTTACATACTGATAATCCTACATAATGAAATCAAATACCAGAAATATGGAACATCAATTTGCATATGACTCTCAGATAAATGTTCCGGTAACAATGTAACACCTGCATTTCCTGAGAAGAAATAAACAGCCAAATTGTTGCACACCGAAGCCTAAGTGTCCGACTAATGAAAGAGGCTCCAGCCGCCTCCATCCAAGCCACACTTCAACGTGTTTCGTCCAACCCACAGGGCTTAGTCATAATGGAACTCTATGACTAAGCCCTGTTGTGGGGAGAAACGCTCTGGAGGGCATGGCCTGGATGGAGCCGGGTGAAGCCATTTTCATTAGCCAGACACTTGGGCTTTGTTGGTGCGCGGCGATTTGGCTTTTTCCCTTTTCTGAGTGCATGCACTGGCCTGGGAAGGGCTCTTACCACGCCGGCACCCGTTTGTGGGAATCACCGGAGTTAGGGATGGGTACTGGAAGCGAAACCCGAAGCTTCCTTGGTCTATGGTCTCCTGAACTATTTAATAGGGTTGCACCGATGCCAGTATAGGTATCAGTGCCGATACTAAGCATTTGCACGAATATCGGTACTCCTGCAAATACACCGATACCTGAAACCGATACTCTCAGGCTTGGTTCAGCCTCTTTGATTTGTCAGTGGGATTCCCCCACTGACAACTGAAATGTAAAAAAACGGTAGTAGTTATCGGTTGTTAAGGAGCGGAGCCGCCACGTCCTTAACAACTGATGACTCATTCAGCTGTCAGTGAGGTTCCCCTGTTGACAGCTGAAGTGTTAAAGAAGTCCGGCAATTGGAGCTGTTAAAAAAAAAAAAAAAAAAGGAGCCGGGCATTGTTTATCAACAACATTGCTCAGCCACTGAAACTAAAATGCACTATAATAAAAAGAAACATTGTTTCTTTCTGTATCTTTCTGTTTCTTCACCTGCAGATCAAAGGGATGAACTTCCATCTGTAGATGAAGTCAGTTTAACCACTTACTGCGGTAGTGTGGCTCATCGCCGTCTATAACCGCGACGCCTGCTGCATGCTCTGTGAGCTTGCCCGTGGGTCGGGTGGACTCGGTGCCCGCCAGCGACCCGCAATTGCCTGTTGCAGAGGAAGGACGGTTAACCGCCAATGTAAACACGGCGGTTCCCCGTTCTGACAGGCGGCATGACAGTGATCTACTGATCCCTGTACTTGGGATCAGTTAGATCTCTTATGCCCCTGACAGCCCAGCCCCCACACAGTTAGAACGCCTAGGGAACACAGTAAACCCCTTCACTGCCAGTGACCTTTATACAGTAATCAGTGGATATTTACATTTCTGATCGCTGTATCAATGTCATTGGTCCCAAAAAAGTGTCAAAAATGTGCGACATGTCCGCCGCAATATTGCAGTCCCGCTAAAAATGATTTTTTTTACCACAAATATGAGGAAGAATATAAATCGGGCAAAACTGAGGAAAAAATTCCTTTTTTTATATATATATTTTTTTTTGGACATTCATTATAGCAAAAAGTAAAAAATATTGTTTTTTTTTTTTCAAAATGGTCGCTCTTCTTTTTTTGTTTATAGCAGCGATCAGAAATGACACAGAGGCGATCAAATACCACCAAAAGAAAGCTCTGTTTGTGGGGGAAAAAAGGACGCACATTTCGTTTGGGTACAACGCCGCACGACCGCGCAATTGTCAAAGTGACGCAGCGCCGAATCGCAAAAAGTGATCTGGTCCTACAGTGGGAAATCCTTCCGGGGCTGAAGTGCTTAAACCAACCTGTAGGTAGAAAAAAAAAACTTTTTTCTGTGATTTGTTATTAAATATTCCACTGTTTAATCCCTTAGTAACCCTTAATTTACGCTAATCAGCCCTAATTAACTCCTTATTCTCCTTCTCCATTTAATTATTTTTTTTCTGGGGTGTTTTTTCTGTTCCCTTCAATGTTATAAATGCCTAACAATTAAAATTTTTATATTTATTTGCTTTGTCTGTTAATATTTTTAAACCTTTAACATATATTTTACACGTTTCCCACTGAAAAGGCGCAAAATTAAAAAAAAAATCGATTTAATGCGGCAGGTATCGGTAATTGGTATTGGTAATTGGGATCAGAAATTGGTATTGGTAATTGGTATTGGTAATTGGTATCGGTAATTGGGATCGGAAATTGGGATCGGAAATTGGGAACGGAAATTGGGAACGGAAATTGGGATCGGTAATTGGTATTGGTAATTGGGATCGGAAATTGGGATCGGTAATTGGGATCGGAAATTGGGATAGGAAATTGGGATCGGAAATTGGTATTGGTGACTGGTATCGGTAATTGGGATCGGAAATTGGTATCGGAAACTGGTATCGGTAATTGGGATCGGTAATTGGGATCGGAAATTGGGATCGGAAATTGGGATCGGAAATTGGTATTGGTAATTGGTATCGGTAATTGGTATTGGTAATTGGGATCAGAAATTGGTATTGGTAATTGGTATCGATAATTGGTATCGGTAATTGGGATCGGTAATTGGGATCGGTAATTGGGATCGGAAATTGGGATCGGAAATTGGGAACGGAAATTGGGAACGGAAATTGGGATCGGTAATTGGTATTGGTAATTGGTATTGGTAATTGGGATCGGAAATTGGGATCGGTAATTGGGATCGGAAATTGGGATAGGAAATTGGGATAGGAAATTGGGATCGGAAATTGGTATTGGTGACTGGTATCGGTAATTGGGATCGGAAATTGGTATCGGAAACTGGTATCGGTAATTGGGATCGGTAATTGGGATCGGAAATTGGGATCGGAAATTGGGATCGGAAATTGGTATTGGTAATTGGTATCGGTAATTGGTATTGGTAATTGGGATCAGAAATTGGTATTGGTAATTGGTATCGGTAATTGGGATCGGAAATTGGGATCGGTAATTGGTATTGGTAATTGGGATCGGAAATTGGGATCAGAAATTGGTATCGGTAATTGGTATCGGTAATTGGGATCGGAAATTGGGATCGGTAATTGGTATTGGTAATTGGGATCCGAAATTGGGATCAGAAATTGGTATCGGTAATTGGTATCGGTAATTGGGATCGGAAATTGGGATCGGAAATTGGGATCGGAAATTGGTATTGGTAATTGGGATCGGAAATTGGGATCGGTAATTGGGATCGGAAATTGGGATAGGAAATTGGGATATGAAATTGGGATCGGAAATTGGTATTGGTAATTGGTATTGGTGACTGGTATCGGTAATTGGGATCGGTAATTGGGATCGGAAATTGGTATTGGTAATTGGTATCGGTAATTGGTATTGGTAATTGGTATCGGAAATTGGGGTTCGGAAATTGGAGTTCGGAAATTGGTATCAGTTATTTGGTATCGGTAATTGGTATTGGTATCGGTAATTGGGATCAGAAATTGGTATTTGTAATTGGTATTGGTATCGGTAATTGGGATCGGTAATTGGTATCGGAAATTGGTACCGGTAAATGGTATCGGAAATTGGGATCGGAAATTGGGATCGGAAATTGGGATCGGAAATTGGGATCGGTAATTGGGATCGGCAATTGGGATCGGAAATTGGGATCGGTAATTGGGATCGGCGAGTACTAACAAAAAAAGTATTGATACTCAAACTTGTAAGAAAAATTGTATCGGTGCATCCCTACTATTTGATGTTCAAATCCGTCTCAACCTTGTCGCCCTATCGATCGCTCTATTCCTTCATCACCTCTGGCTTCCCCCCCCCGAACCTGAAATATCCATTCTGGGCGGATGAATAGTCATCTTCGGATTTTCCTTACTGCCTATATTTATAAACCCCGGCGGGCAGTGAGAGGGTTACAGAGATGACACCGCAGATGATCACTCAGATCATCGGAAATGGTTTTCACACCTCGCGCCGTCTGACAATTCGCAATCCGGAAAAACGACACCATGATCTAAACATGTCAGCGCGAGGCCCGGAGCCAAACGCTTCATCCCAAGGTGTCAGAGGATGCCGTCACCGCACAGCTGACACTCCGATCCGCCACCAGAGAGAAAAGAGGGAGATTCATGGTGAGTCACAGAGTTCAGGGAGATTCAGGCCAATATCCCCCCAGAAATTCATCGTCCGGCCACACAGGCCTCATACCCGCCGGATGGAGTTCTCACCGGAAACGGACACCAGACTCCATAAGCACGCAATCTTTCCCAAATGTAAACGGACAGCTTTACAGATTTGCTTTGGGGTAATCACTGCGACACAAGAGGACTCCTTTAAAGGGCAGTGGAAAGATTGGACGTCCTCTTTAAGGAGGCAGTGGAAGTGATCGGACGTCTCCTTTAAGACGGCAGCGAATGGACATCTCCTTTAAAGGTGGCGGTGGAAAGATTGGACGCCTTCTTTAAGGCAGCGGAAGCGATCGGACGTCTCCTTTAAGGCAGCAGTGGAAGCAATCGGACTTCTCCTTTAAGGCTGCAGTGGAAGCGATTGGACGTCTCCTTTAAGGCAGCGGTGGAAACGATCGGACCTCTCCTTTAAGGCGGCGGTGGAAGCGATGGGAGGTCTCCTTTAAGGCGGCGGTGGAAGCGATGGGAGGTCTCCTTTAAGGCGGCGGTGGAAACGATCGGACGTCTCCTTTAAGGCGGCGGTGGAAACGATCGGACGTCTCCTTTAAGGCGGCGGTGGAAACGATCGGACGTCTCCTTTAAGGCGGCGGTGGAAATGATTGGATGTCTCCTTTAAGTCACATCTTTGAGATGTAATTAGAGGGTGTTCAGCCCTACAAAGGTCAGTTGTGAAGACGAATCCCTGAGGAGTGCGGCGCGATCCTCCAACGCTCCACCGCGGCCTCCTGGGAAAACCGCTTGAAAAGGTCATTAAAAGATTACTTCTTTCACCTCGGGAACTGCGGGAACGACTGAAATCTCCGACTCTTTATATCTGCTGAATAAAAGAGGGGAAAAAAGACGAGGAGGAGGCGAGAAACGGACATTAAAGAGCGCCAATCATCAACTTTAGTAGGGGGGAGGCGAACCGCCACCGGGGGGGGGGGCGTAAAATCAGAGTGGGGTCTATAGGAGAGACAAATGACTGACAGTCCATGGATGAGACCCCACCCACCACAGAACGTCGGGGTTCAATATTGAAATAAACCCAGCAATTTATTATTGAAGAAAATCGCCAACGCAATTTGACCCTAAACACTGACCAGTGATAGGACCCCCCCCCCTCCCCCATCATACCCCCAACAGACGGACACATAGGAAAGAATGCCAAAAACGATGACCAATTCCAACAGATAAGGAGGAGGAGGAAGCATTTCCTCAATCTCCCCTCCCCCAGAGATCAGACTGTACATTGTAACTTTGTAGAAGGAGGAGGAGGCGGCATTTCCTCAGTCTCCCCTGCAGCAGAGAAATGAGAAGAAACCACCACAGAATTAGTGGAAACCCCCCCTTCATACAGAACCGGTGTCCCCATTGGATGATTCCCCCCCTGTTCCTGCTCTGGTGACACGTATGGTGTATATAGAGCTGCAGACACATCATGTGATCATCCACAATGAGCGCGTCGAAAGACACTTGAAGAGCCTGCGCTGGCGTACAATGGGGTGACCAGGAAGTTTATGATTTAATTCAACAATATGAAACTTCACAGAAAGGAGAAGCGATATCTCAGCACATTAGCCCACAGAGCTGACACTCATTTATTTCCCGCAGAGCTGACACTCGTTTATTTCCTGGGAATAAATAATAATCATAAAACATTGAATCCTCCGGGAACGCAGCATTGGCCGCCATTGTGTCCTGAACACCAAAGATCCTTTGTGATGCGCCTAATGGAAGCCGGGTGCGATGAAGAGAGGAACGCGCCACGGCCGCAGCGTCGGCTATAAAACGCGGATGGTTTGTGTTTCCAGCACAAGTTAATGTTACTGGGGTGGAGAGAGAACAAAGGATCGGGGGAAACGTTCGCTGCATATGTGAGCAATCAGAGCCGGGGGGGGGGGGGGGGGTG
>BLSH010345945.1:117495-135921 GCA_018402905.1 Glandirana rugosa | reverse complement strand
CCATTACTAGTAAAAAAAATAAATAAAAACCCCAGAAATGAATTCTCACCATCCGTAAACACGGCCACTTTTGCGCAAACCAATCAATAAACGCCGATTGCGATTTTTTTTATCGCAAATATGAGGAAGAATAGAAATCGGCCAAAACTGGTGAAAAAAAAATGTTTTTTTATATTTTTTTTTTGGATTTGAATTTTAGCAAAAAGTAAGAAATTTGGGTTTTTTTGCAAAATTGTCGCTCTTCTTTTGTTTATAGCGGCGATCAGAAATGACGCAGCGGTGATCAAATACCACCAAAAGAAAGCTCTATTTGTGGGAAAAAAAGGACGCAAATTTTGTTTGGGTGCAACGTCGCATGACCACGCAATTGTCAGTTAAAGCGACGCAGCGCCGAATCGCAAAAAGGGCTCCGGTCCTAAAGCTGGAAATCCTTCCGGTTGGTAAGGGTTAAGGTTTAGGGGAAGGCTACAAAAAGTTATGGCAGAGATCTAAGCTGTCAGTGTCCACTGTGAGGAAATGGAAGACCACAGGGCACAGTTCTTGTTAAGGCCAGAAGTGGCAGCCACGTAAAATATTAGAGAGGCAAAGGCGAAGGATGGGGAGAAGGTGAAGGATGGGGAGAAGGTGAAGGATGGTGAGAAGGCGAAGGATGGTGAGAAGGCGAAGGATGGGGAGAAGGTGAAGGATGGTTAGAAGGTGAAGGATGGGGAGAAGGCGAAGGATGGGGAGAAGGTGAAGGATGGTGAGAAGGTGAAGGATGGGGAGAAGGTGAAGGATGGGGAGAAGGCGAAGGATGTGAGAATGTGAAGTATGGGGAGAAGGCAAAGGATGGGGAGAAGGTGAAGGATGGGGAGAAGGCGAAGGATGGGGAGAAGGTGAAGGATGGGGAGAAGGCGAAGGATGGGGAGAACGGTCAAAAACAGCCCACAGACCACCTCCAACGACCTCCAACATCAACTTGCTGCAGATGGAGTCACTGTGCGTCGTTCAACAATTCAGCGCACTTTGCAGAGGGAGAAGCTGTATGGGGGATGGGAAAGAAGCCTTTTCTGCACACAGCCACAGATGGAGTCGCTTGAGGGATGCAAACGCACATTTGGACAAAGATTGAGTTATTTGGTTATAACAAGGGGCGTTATGCATGGCGGTAAAAGAACGCAGCGTTCCTTGCTACCCACAGTAACATTTGGTGGAGGTTCCATCATGCTGTGGGGCGGTGTGCCCGGTGCCGGTACTGGGAATTTGGTTAAAGTTGAGGGTCGCATGGATTCCACACAATATCAGCCGATTCCTGAGAATAATGTTGAGGAGTCACAAAGTTGAAGTTACGCCGGGCCTGGATATTTCAACAAGACAACGACCCAAAACACTGCTCACAATCTCCTCGGGCGTTTATGCAGAGGAAGAAGTCCAATGTTCTGGAATGGCCATCCCAGTCCCCAGACCTGAATATCATTGAACATCTGTGGGGTGATTGGAAGTGGGCGCTGTCCATGGTCGGTGACCATCAAACCAACTGAACTGGAGATGTTTTGTAAGGAGGAATCATCCAGAATCCAGACACTCATTACAGATATAGGAACCATCTACATCATGGATAAGCAATTAGCGGACCTCCAGATGTTACAAAACTACAATTCCCATCATTCCTCTGCCTCTGGGTGTCATGCTTGTGGCTGTCAGAGTCTTGCTATGCCTCATGGGGCTTGTAGTTCTGCAACAGCTGCAGGTCTGCTAATTGCATATCCCTGATCTAGAGGCTGTTATTTCTGCTAAAGGAGGCCCTACTAAATATTAATGTGATTTTTCTGTTGGGGTGCCCAAATTTATGCACCGGTCCAATTTAGTTTTGATGCAGATTGCGCATTTTCTGTTAATCCAATGAACCTCATTTCACTACTGAAATATTACTGCGTCCTTCAGTTATTTGATCGATCAAAATGAAATTGCCGATCCAAACGCCCAAATATTTATAAATGACAATCATGGAAATTGTCAGGGGTTCCTAAACTTTTGCATACAACTGTATGTAAAACATTTGTTTATTTATTATTGTGCAATATTTGCAAGATCTATCAGTTATATTTATTTATATGTAATATTTGTAATGTTTAATAAGATTTATTAATGTAGAACATCTGTAATATTTATTAATATGTAATACTTGTAACGATTTTTAAAATATTTTTATTAATGCGTAATAATTGTGATATTTATCTTAATGTACAATATTTGTTATATGTATTCATTATTAATTAATCTGTAATAATTGTTATATTAAATAATTATATTTAATAATGTATAACATTTGTAATATTTATTCATTATATTTATGTAAAACATTTGTATATTTATTATTATGCAATATTTGCAACATCTATCAATTATATTTATTGATATGTAATATTTGTAATGTTTAATAAGATTTATTAATGTAGAACATCTGTAATATTTATTAATATGTAATATTTGTAACAATTTTTAAAATAGTTTTATTAATGTGTAAGAATTGTGAAATTTATCTTAATTAATGTATATTTATTAATTATATTTATTAAAGTGTAATGTGTGTAACAAGTATTAATTATATGATCAATGATTACTATTAATTATATGTATTAATCACATTTATAAATGTACAATACGTTTTATAATTATTAGCGTTATTAATGTATAATATTTGTAGTATTTATTGATTAGAAATTAATGTGTAATATTATTTGTAACATTTAATGATTATGTTTATTCATGGGCAATATTTGTTTTGTACCTGGAAAAAAAAAAAACTCATTTTTTTTTTAAATTCCACTAAAAAAATCTAAATATTACATGAATTTAAAAAAAGCAAAATATGGAACAGCAAGCGAGTAAATATATAAAGGTCCTAAAATTATTTTTAAAATAAAATTGACACTGAAGATAAGGGGGAAATCGCAATACGACATAAGACTTTATCCTACAGAAAAACTATATAAGAAACATTTATTATAAAGCAGACCCCCGCTGTCAGGATTGACCCCCCCCCCCCCCCAGGGGAACTGCTTGGTAAAGAGGGCCCGTGCACTAATCCGCTCTGCCCAGCCGCTGGCACTCCATCTATTTAGCGGCGGAGCAGGTGGGATGAGAAGAGGTGAAAGGTGTGCGGAGTCGCGGGCAGAAGATTGGATGTAATGCGCGGCTGAGCCCGCAGAGACAGGCGCAGACTGATAACCATCTCGGCAGACAGATGTGTTTTCCCAGCAGCGGGCAGAAGACATCAGGAACCTTTACAGGTAACGCTGACTAATAGCCGAGCGTGTCTTACAGCGAATGACATTAATCCGCCGCTCCTGACAGATAACCCCGCCGCAAATCCATCAGCCTTGGGTCACCGCTGCCGCTAAGCTCCAGATGTAATTGAAACCTTAAAGCCACTTTGCAGCTGCAGGGTGTCCCCGCCGCAGAGAGTCATTACGCGAAGAAAACGCCGATCGCCCCCCATCTCCCTTCACGCTCGCTGGCAACATGTGCTCTGTGTGCAAAACACGGCACGGGCGACTTAGTGCCATCCGTCTGGAGCCGGTTCCAGAAACTCCAAGAAGACTTATCCAGCTTGTGCTGGGACTTCTAGTAATTATTTGTTACTACGAGCTCAACGACTCTGGATCCCCTCCACTGGGTACCAAGGAAGCAACTCATATGGAATACCCAAAAAGAGTCCAAAATGCTTGAATAAGCCCTTTGGCAACATGAAACCACCAACCCGTTTCAGGAGCAGAAGTGCCCCCTTCGTCAGGCCTCAAACAGAGTCCAAATAGGATATTAATAGCTCTGATGAAGGGGCGCATGTTGCCTCAAAACTCGTTGGCTGTTACACATACAGTTGGCAAAGAGCTATTCAAGTATTTGGCACGCTGGTGTAATCCATACACCCAGTCAAAGGGCACCAGGAGTGCCAAAATACTTTTATAGTCCTTTGGCAACATGAAACCACCAACCTGTTTTAGGAGCAGAAGTGCCCCCTTCGTCAGGCCTCAAACAGAGTCCAAATAGGATATTGATAGCCCTGATGAAGGGGCGCATGTGGCCTCAAAATTTGTTGGCTGTTAGACATACAGTTGGCAAAGAACTATTCAAGTATTTGGCACTCTGGTGTAATCCATACACCCAGTCAAAGGGCACCAGGAGCATCAAAATACTTTTATAGTCCTTTGGCAACATGAAACCACCAACCCGTTTCAGAAGCAGAAGTGCCCCCTTCATCAGGCCTCAAACAGAGTCAAAAGAGGATATTGATAGCCCTAATGAAGGGGCACATGTGGCCTCAAAACTCTTTGGCTGTTACACATACAGTTGGTAAAGAACTATTCAAGTATTTGGGACTCTGGTCTAATCCATACACCCAGGCAAAGGGCACCAGGAGCGCCAAAATATTTAAATAGTTCTCAGGCTTACATGAAACAGCCAAAGCGTTTCGGGATCAGAAGTGTTCCCTTCATCAGGGCTACAAAACACAGTCCAAATAGGATATGAATAGCTCTGATGAAGGGGAGCTTGTGGCCCCAAAACATGTTGGCTGTTTCACATACAATCGGCAAAGAAATGTTCAAGTATCTTGTGGCTCGGCACTCCTGGTGTAATCCATACACTTTGAGTTACTACCAGGCAAAAGGCACCAAGATTAAGAATTCCAAATACTTGAATAGTTCTTTGGCAACCTTACGCCAACGTGTTTCAGATGCAGAAGTGCCCCCTTGATCAGGACTACAAAGTCCAAATAAGATATTATTAGCCCTGGTGAAGGGAACTTATGACCTCAAAATGTGTTGGATGTTTCACGTACAGTTGGCAAAGAACTTTGCAAGTAATTAGTACTCTTGATCTTGTGGCTTGGCACTCCCCGTGTAATCCATACACTTTGAGTTACTACCAGGCAAAAGGCCCCAGGAGTCCCAAATGCTTGAATTGTTCTTGGGCAACATGAAACCTTCCCCTTCATTAGGGCTACAAAAAAGTACAGATGATAGCCCTGATGAAGGGGGAAATCGTGGCCCCGAAACGTGATGGCTGTTTCATGTATATTTGCCAAAGAAATATTATTCAAGGATTTGGCACTCTTGATCTTGTTGTTTGGTGTGAATGGAGCCTGACCCCTAACCTGCTAACCCTAATGTGTTTGTTAAAAAGTAGGCACCGCCGGATGATGGTACATACTTCCTCTTTTACTGGCCGTCCCTGCAAAGCTCCCCCAGACACTCCCTGAGCTCCCTATCCAATAATCTCCAGAATTGTTCCTGTAGGGACACTATGCTTAGTGACCTGTCAAGAGGACCTCTCACTGTCAAGTTACATATCAATGGGGCTGGATCATATCGCTTTTCTCGCTGCCTTTGCCTAGGGTGAGATGATGTCATCAGTCTGCTGCAGGCAGGAGGAAGCATTTCCCCAGTCTCCCCTCCCCCAGTGATCAGACTGCATTGTAACTTTGTAGGGTGGAGGAGGAAGCATTTCCTCAGTCTCCCCTCCCCCAGTGATCAGACTGTACATTGTAACTTTGTAGGGTGGAGGAGGAAGCATTTCCTCAGTCTCCCCTCCCCCAGTGATCAGACTGTACATTGTAACTTTGTAGGGTGGAGGAGGACGCATTTCCTCAGTCTCCCCTATACCATCAGACAACTCCTATGTGTCCTTTTGGTACAGACGCAGCCGGCAGTACATCTGCTGTATGCAAACAACAAGGTAAAATATGAACTCAGCTCGCCGAGCGTTTTGCCAACACGATTTTTACAGTCACATTGAAGTAATATATGTAATTAAGAAAGTGAGGGAATAACAGCGTGAATCCGTCTTCAACATTAATTTGATTACATGAAGGAAGTGAAGGAGCTGTTTAAATTACAAAAATAAGAACGTGTAATGCAGCCATTTATTGGCTCGGATGAGTTTCCAACAAAATAATTACATTTAATTCCTTCCCGTCATAGATATGTACAGTAATATATTAAGCGATTTAGAAGACAACATGTAATGAGTGAGGCTTTCTAGGGTTTAGGGACCTTCCTATTGCAGGATTTACCTTCAGGCATTGGGGTCAGGTTGGGGTCTTGGGTTGGATGGGTTGGGGGTCCTGGGCCCGAAGGGTTGAGGTCATGGGTTGGAAGTGTTGGGGTCATATGTTGAAAGGAGTCAAAGTCAGGGTTTTGAGTTGGAGGGATTGGTGTCCCGGGTTGGTGGGATAAGGGTACTGGGTTGCAGTTGGAGAGATTGGGGTCCAAGGTTGAAAGGGCTTAGAGGGGGGGTTGGAGGGATCAGGGTCTGAAGCTGGAGGGATCAGGTTCAAGGGTTGGAGGTGTTGAGGTCCTAGGTTGGAGGGGTTAAGGTCAGGATCCTGAGTTGGAGGGGTCAGGGTCCTAAGCTGGAGGAATTTGGGTCCTGGGTTGACGCGATCAAGGTCCTGATTTGAAGTTGGAGGCATTGTGGTCCTGGGTAGGAGTTGGAGGGGTCAGGGTCCTAGGTTGAAAGGGCCAGGGTCCTGGGGTGGAGGGGTCAGCATTTTAAGATGGAGGGATTGGGGACCTTGGTTGGACTTGGAGGGGTCAAGGTACTTGGTCAGATGGGTCAAGGTCAGGGTCCTAAATCGGAGAGATCAGGGTCCTGAGTTGGAGGGATCAGGGTCCTGGGTTGGAGGGGTTGAGGTAAGGGTCCTGACTTGGAGGGATCAGGGTCCTGGGTTGGAGTTGAAGAGGTTGGGGTCCTGAGTAGGAAGGGTCAAGTTCCAGAGCTGGGGGGGATTAGGGTCCTGGGATGGAGGGTTCAAGGTCAGGATCCTGAGTTGGAGGGGTCATGGTCCTGAGTTGAAGCGATCAAGGTCCTGAGTTGGAGGCATTGTGATCCTGGTTTGGAGTTGTAGGGGTCCGGATCCTAAGCAGGAGGGATTTGGGTCCTGGGTTGGAGTTGGAGGGGTCGAGGTTCTTGGTTGGATGGGTCAAGGTCAGGGCCCTAAATTGGAGGGATCAGGGTCGAGGGTTGGAGGGGTTGAGGTCAGGGTCCTGGGTTGGAGTTGCTGAGGTCCTAGGTTGGACAGGTCATGGTCCTGAGTTGGAGGGGTCGGGGTCATGGGTTGGAAGGGTTAAGGTCAGGGTCCTGAGTTGGAAGGATCTGGCTCCTGGGTTGGAGTTGGAGGGGTGGGGGGTCCTGGGTTGGAGGGATCAGGGTCCTAAGCTGAAGGGATCAGGGTCCTGGGTTGGACAGGTCAAAGTCAGGATTCTGGATTGGAGGGGTAGAGGTCAGGACCCTGAGCTGAGGGATTGGGGCCCTGGGTTGGGGGTAGACGGTGGCATATTTCTTGTTGTTTCTTCTCTACCAATATAAATGCGGATGAGGTTTGAATGTTTTTTAATCCCTTCCATCACCACCTTTGTAATATCTCATTTCCTCTTCTCTCACCTTTATTCTCTCCTATAATATTGTATCATTATAAGAGAGTTTTCATCTTCAGCCGTGACCATTCAATATAATCCACATTTACACCCAATTACTAACCGATTGCAAGATTTCCTTTCATTAATGAATGTTACAAGATTTCATTGATTGACCAAGATATAATGATCTCAGGTGATAATTACGATTGTCATTATTTCTACACGGTGACATTCTCCTATTATCTCTATTGGATTTCTGCACGTTCAATAAGAAGATCGCTCTACAAGAATAATGTAGAAGATGTTCTGTACTACAAAATTAATGAAGATATTGAAAAGAAAAGACCACATATGAGGAGACCTGAAGCTGTGTTGAAGGTTACAGGGCACAGCAATGTCTGTATTGTGTGAATGCAATCCAGAGACACCGTTTAGTCCCACCCCCAAAACCACAGCAATCAACACCTCTGCTGGAAGACCAAAGTATTCAGTATTCATGGCTGACCCCAAAATTGATCATTCTTTTTTGGGTACAGCTCTGAAAGACGTCTGTGGTGAGGTTTTCCTGTACCCACTTGTGTCTCTGCCCCTCCCACAATTATAAGATTTCCCTTCAATAGTTTGGGCATTTGCCCCTCCCACAATGGGGAGATTCCCTGCAGTAGTTTGTGTCTCTGCTCCTCCCACAATGGGGAGATTCCCTGCAGTAATTTGTGTCTCTGCCCCTCCCACAATGGGGAGATTTCTTGCAGTAGTTTGTGTCTCTGCTCCTCCCACAATGGGGAGATTTCCTGCAGTAGTTTGTGTCTCTGCCCCTCCCACAATGGGGAGATTTCCAGCAGTAGTTTTGTGTCTCTGCCCCTCCCACAATGGGGAGATTTCCTGCAGTAGTTTGTGTCTCTGCCCCTCCCACAATGGGGAGATTTCCTGCAGTAGTTTTGTGTTTTCCTCCCCTGATTGGTCACTTGCTCCCCTGGTCTCTATTTGCCCACCCTTCATGCTAAATCACTCATTCCCACCTACCCAATAATCCCCACCCCCCCCCCACCTCTGCTGCCCCCTCCCTCACCCGCCACCTACCCCTCGCCCCCTCACCAGTCGCCCACCTGCACAGCTCAGGCCAACTTCCTCCCCCTAAACACATAAATCTCACCCAGAGACAGCGCCACTATTTTTAGGATAATTGCACATTCATCAAATCCCACAAGAAGCATCGCTGGCATTTTATAGAGATCTCAAATGATGCCGCTGATGAGGAGAAATGGATTCTGGAGGTGCAGTTTTCAGCTCGCATAAAACTGGCAAATAATCCTCAATGCAGCTGAACCAACGGCAAAAACACCGCCGCTCCCTGCCCATCGGTCCCTGGGTGGAGCGCTCTGTGGCTCCTCGCCGCCCTGACAACCAGCCACAGCGACTCATAAAATACATCAATATCCCGGACGGCGCTCTTCTTTACCCGGTTCACACCGCGCCATAAAACACGTCCATAAATCTCACCGCTAACATTACACTCTGTTTACTACAAATAATAAACCTCCCTATTCTTCATACTGGAGGGTGATGACTCCGAACAGACGGGTGACAACCAACGAGGGCATAAAATACAGAGAGTTACAGGACGCAACGCATGAAAGTCTCATCCGGCACTGGCAGAACGTCAGGTGGCCACTTATGTTCAGAGAGTAGCGATGCCGCCACTAAAACCCGGGCAATACGGCCTCACTACTTAAATTTGCCACCACTTCTATACGGGCAACCGTGATGTCACCACTTATATACGGGCAACTGTGACATCACCATTTATATACGGGCAACCGTGATGTCACCACTTGTATACGGGCAATCGTGATGTCACCACTTGTATACGGGCAACCGTGATGTCACCACTTGTATACGGGCAATCGTGATGTCACCACTTGTATACGGGCAACCGTGATGTCACCACTTGTATACGGGCAACTGTGACATCAGTTATTATATATGGGCAACCGTAACCTCACCATTTATATACGGGCAACCGTGATGTCACCACTTATATACGGGCAACTGTGATGTCAGCTGTTATATATGGGCAACAGTAATGTCACCACTTATATACGGGCAACTGTGACGTCACCACTTGTATACGGGCAACTGTGACGTCACCACTTACATACAGAAAACAGACATAACAGTATAACCACCCACATTTACACTGACCGCCCACCTAACATTGAGTAGGACATTCTTCTCTCAGTGAAACCAGCACAGTCCATCTCTCACGCCTGGGGACCATGAGATGGTTTGCAGAACAGCCTATTGGCTCACAACTGGGGACCATGAGATGGTTTAGCAGAATGGTTAAAGTCTCAGGAATTGCTCAAGTTGGCACCCCAGGAGCACCCGATTACTAAACCTTGAGCTTGGGTCAGTACTCATAATATCCTGGACAGCAGCACATCTCCCAGCTTCCACCAGTAATACAAGCCACAGTCTATCTCTCACGGCTTGGGACCCTGAGATGGTTTGCAGAACAGTCTATTGGCTGACAGTTGGGGACCATGAGATGGTTTGCAGAACAGTCTATTGGCTCACAGTTGGGGACCATGAGATGGTTTGCAGAACAGTCTATTGGGGACCATGAGATGGTTTGCAGAACAGTCTATTGGCCCACGGTTGGGGACCATGAGATGGTTTTGCAGAACAGTCTATTGGCTCACAGTCGGGGACCATGAGGTAGTGTGAGGAATAGTTAAAGTCTCATGAATAGCTCAAGCTGGCATCCCAGGAGGGCACGATCACCAAGCCTTGAGCTTCAGTCAGTACTCACAATATGACAGGGCAGCAGCACATCTCCCTGCTTCCACCAGGCATTCCTCAATGAGACAGCCAGACCAAATCCTTGGCTCCTGATGAAATTGGGTATAGCTGCCTGCCCTCCCCCCCCCCCCCAGCCCTACCACAGCTGGGGCCTCGATGACCATCTGCTGACTCTAGCGGCACTGCCTCTAAGGGGTAGCAGCCCCTGAGACTGGGGACTCCTCCAGCACGTCCAGACCTCAGTCTATTTATGTCCCCCTCCCGCCACCTACTGGGCACACCTCCCCAGCAATTGGGCTTTCCCAACCCTTTTAGAACCCTCCAGAATACAGGGGGAAGCAGTCACACCAGCAACCCATGGAACCCAGAACAGCCCAAAGAAAAACAAAGAAGCCAAAAACTACCACCCGGTACTAGGAAGGGCTACAATTCATTTACCTATATTTTGTAAACTATTTAGGAAAGTTTCCTTGTAATTTTTTTTGAAGGTCAAATCAATTTTATTTTGATCCATTTTCACCGGCCCTTTAAACGGCGTGGGGCCCATAGGCCGGTGCCCACTCTGCCTATTTGGCCTCTCCTAAACGCCATGTCAGACTTGCTATTCTGTAACAGAGATTCCTCACCGCTACAAATTGCTGCATTAACAGCGATTTGTAGCGGGCGATGGAGTAACTTTGCTGGAAATCAGTCATTGTTACATTGTTACAGGCAGAACTACTGGGGTGGCGCTCTCCTTCAGTGATCTGCTGCCACGAGGGGAACGCAAAGCGATTGTCGCCAACGCAAACTCGGCACAAATCGTGAAAGGCCAAGCTGTAAAATGAGTGACTTTGCGATTCCACAGAAAATAACAATTTCCTTCGTGAGAAATCACTTTAAAAAAAAATTCCAATTCCAAAAAAGGCAAATTTGGCGGACGGGCGTGAGAGAAAAACATCGCAGGGTGTCAGTGATTCATGGAACCCAGAACTTCCCAGATGTGACCCAGAAGAGGACGGACGCAGATCCGCCCCAACCCATCCTGGTGAGCTGGACGCAGGAGATAAGAATGATGAAAAGAAGTCCATCCATCACCACCAATGGATCATCTCTGGGCCGCTCCGAGGGCCGCTCCACTTTGGTTAGGCGTGACTTTCCATCATCTGCGCCTTGGAGAGATTTGCTGTCCGAGGAGAAGAGCTCCCGTCTGTGGAGTTTTTATTATTTCAGGGATTTATAGAACACTGAAAAGTTTACATACGAGGGTTCTTCAAAAAGTTTCCACACTTTTATACATATAACTTACTTTTAAAAAAGTGCGGAAACTTTTTGATGAACCCTCGTATATATATCATACATTCACATGCCCTGCCCTCAGGAGCTTACAATCTAAGGTCCCCAACTCACACATTAGGGCCAATTTAGACCTTTCAGCAAGTCTTGGGAGGAAACCCACACAGGCACATGGAGAACATGCAGACTCCATGCAGATAGTGGCTCACCGCTGGGGACCCTGAGATGGTTTTGCAGAACAGTCTACTGGCTGACGGCTGGGGGCCAAGAGATGGTTTTGCAGTACAGTCTATTGGCTGGGGACCATGAGATGCATTCACATTGGTCCCTGCCCTCAAGAACTTACAATCTAAGGTCTCAAACTCACACATTAGGGCCAATTTAGACCCATCAGCAAGTCTTGGGAGGAAACCCACACAGGCATAGGGAGAACATGCAGACTCCATGCAGATAGTGGCTCACCGCTGGGGACCATGAGATGCTTTTGCAGAACAGTCTACTGGCTGACCGCTGGGGGCCATGAGATGCATTCACATTGGTCCCTGGCCTCAGGAGCTTACAATCTAAGGTCTCTAACTCACAAATTAGGGCCAATTTAGACCCATCAGCAAGTCTTGGGAGGAAACCCACACAGGCACATGGAGAACATGCAGACTCCATGCAGATAGTGACTCAGGGTTGGGGACCATGAGGTGGTTTTGCAGAACAATCTATTGGCTCATGGCTGGAGACCATGAGATGCATTCACATTAGTTCCTGCCCTCAAGAACTTACAATCTAAGGTCTCTAACTCACAAATTAGGGCCAATTTAGACCTATCAGCAAGTCTTGGGAGGAAAACCACACAGGCACATGGAGAACATGCAGACTCCATGCAAATGGTGGCTCACTGTTGGGGACCAAGAGATGGTTTTGCAAAAGTCTACTGGTTCATGGCTGGGGACCATGAGATGCATTCCCATTGGTCCCTGCCCTTAGGAGATTACAATCTAAGGTCTCTAACTCACAAATTAGGGCCGATTTAGACCTTTCAGCAAGTCTTGGGAGGCAACCCACACAGGCACAAGGAGAACATGCAGACTCCATGCAAATAGTGGCTCATGGCTGGCGACCATGAGATGGTTTTGCAGAACAGTCTATTGGCTGACAGCTGGGGACCATGAGATGGTTTTGCAAAGAAGTCTACTGGTTCATGACTGGGGACCATGAGATGCATTCCCATTGGTCCCTGCCCTCATGAGCTTACAATCTAAGGTCTCTAACTCACAAATTAGGGCCCATTTACACCTATTATCAGCAAGTCTTGGGAGGAAACCCACACAGGTACAGGGAGAACATGCAGATAGTGTCCTGGTTGGGATTCAGACCGATGACCCCAGTGCTGCCAGACAGTAGTGCTGACCACTGAGCCGCCAGAAGTTTTCCCGATCTCTAGAAGAACTGCAATCCCTGCAAGTCCACCCACTCATCCTTCCATCAGGAAAGAAGCGGATGCCTTTAAAGCTGAACTCCGAGATCAGTAACTATCATCTAAATGCATCCATCAGGTGCCTTCTGGAATCTCGGTGAGCTTTGTGCATTTCTTCCAGATCTGTGCAGCAATCCATGAGAGGTTTCCAGTCTGGAGTTCAGCTTTAAAGAGGAAGTAAACGTCCATCTTTAAATTTTACCTATAGGTGATCCTATTATAAGTCTTACCTATAGGTAGTGCAAATGTCTCTTAAACCTTCACTGTTTAGGAGATATTTGATGTACGTGCAGCCAGTAATGTCACCGGCGCATGCACTCCATTTTTTGCCCCTTTGCTTCCCTGCGCCCAGGGCAGCTGCCCCTCCTGCCCACCCCTTGTCCCGGCCCTGTTTGGAGCGGACAATTGGTGGCGAAAATGGAAACCCTCTTATGAACGATTCCCGATTGGCTGATCTGGGTTACCGCCCATCATGGCCACATGTATGATGTTGTCCCCTAAACCTCAAAGTTGAGGAGAGATCACATGACCCGGGCGTAGCGCCGGGCGCTCTCCGCCACCTCCACAATTCATCGGTTTTCTGGCCGTTTCCATAAAACGGATAAATTGCAGAAATGTAACAATTTATCTCCCCCAATTCCAATTATACAACGCCGGCGCGGAGCCGCCATTAATTCATCGCTCAGCCGGCTGTCCGTCTAATCATCCCTCATTGTCCGTCTGAATTAATGGAATTTATGGCGTAACGAGCAATAAAAACAAGACGCAGACTGAGCGCTGTAATTAGTTGACAAAGCAAAGCGGCTTCAATGAAATGGGTTTTCTGTGGCTGAGCCGGGACCCGCCAATCAATCCGAGCCGAACTCCAGGCTTCCTATCAATCCTGCATGGGTGTCCCAGCTCCTCTCCTGGACTGAAACGGCTTCCTCTGATTTCACTGCACACTGTGAGCTTCTCACAAGGTGCATAAGAAGATGCGGCAAGTCAGATAGAGCCCCGCCCCATTTCCTGGCTGGAGGTTGTCCAGCATCATCTAGTCCTTTCCTCCACAGCCTGACTGTCTCTGGCCCCACCCCTTTCATTCATTGGATTTCAGTTCTTTCAACCATGGAGGCTCAGCATCACATGTGGGTGGTCTGCATGCAAATGAAGCCTGTCTAGGAACGCCCACTCCTCCCGACACCCACCCATCAAGGCATTTTAATATTTGCATAACTCCTCCCACTGCTTGCATCAGGATTGAGGGCTCTGTAGAGGAGTACTGAGGCCGGGGGGCTGGGATGTTTTCAGGAAGCTCTGTACCGCCCCCTGTTGGCCCCTCCCACCAGCCATGAGCTGCATGCATTGCATAGAGAAGCACAGAGACCCGGTGATATCACTGGAACTAAAATAAGGTATGTACCCCACTTAAACGCACAATTTGTTATAAGCCCTTCCCCCACCCCTTGCTGGGACAATGGGGTGGGCAGGAGGGGCGGCTGCCCTGGGCACTGCGGTATCATGTGAGGTGGGGGGGCGGCAGGGGGTAAGTATTGCTCAAGGAGGGGAATTTTAGTGGGGGGGGGTGTTAAGAGTGGGGATCTAGGGGGATTTGTGTTGGGGGGGGATTTGTGCTGGGAGGGATTAGAAGTGGTGGGGGGATGTATACTAAGAGTGGAAATTTTAGGGGTAGAGGATTTGTGCTAGTAGGGGAGATTTTTTAGGGTTGGTGGTGGCATTTGAGCTGGGGGATTTGGGGGATGGGGGGCAAAGATTTGTGCTGGGAGGGCGGATTTCAGCAGGGGGCAGATTTGTACTGGGAGGAGGGTGGATTTATGCTTGGGGGGTAAGCATGCAGATTAGTGCTCAGTGTTTTTTGGGGCGTATTTTGCTGACACATAATGCTCATACATCTTGGGGGGGGGGCAGTTTGCCATGTTGGCCCTGGGCTTTAGATGACTTTGTCCCGGCCCCTCTGACTTATAAAAGAAGACATTGGTGATCTAAATTTGTTTTCACTCATCTGGAGTCTCTTCAGTCGGCACGGATCGGAGGGGAGCCGTGTTTTTAGAAGCATCAGTCTGAGGTGACCGCGGCCTCGTCACACGGCCAGGGAAGGTGTCATTCAATCAGACCGGCACTGCCCCGGTGTCACCAGCAATCAGGGGGGTGGAAGTCTCTGCCTATAGACTGCGGACGCTCACCGTACACCGAACTACCGGATGGAAAGGCTGACCTAGAAAAGTAGGAAGATTACGGCGCTGAGACCCTCAGTGTACACCGGGAGACAGAGAACATCCCGGGGGACGGAAAACACCCTGGGAGACGGAGAACATCCCGAGAGACGGAGAACATCCCGAGAGACGGAGAACACCCTGGGAGACGGAGAACACCCCGGGAGACGGAGAACACCCCGGGAGACGGAGAACACCCCGGGAGACGGAGAACATCCCGAGAGACGGAGAACACCCCAGGAGACGGAGAACACCCTGGGAGATGGAGAACACCCCGAGAGACGGAGAACACCCCGGGAGAGGAAGAACACCCCGGGAGACGGAGAACATCCCGGGAGACGGAGAACATCCCGGGAGACGGAGAACACCCTGGGAGATGGAGAAAACCCCGGGAGATGGAGAACACCCCAGCAGACGGAGAACATCCCGGGAGACGGAGAACACCCCGGGAGACGACCCCGGGAGACGGAGAACTCCCCGGGAGACGGAGAACACCCTGGGAGATGGAGAACACCCTGGGAGATGGAGAACACCCTGGGAGATGGAGAAAACCCAGGGAGATGGAGAAAACCCAGGGAGATGGAGAACACCCCGGGAGACGGAGAACACCCTGGGAGATGGAGAACATCCCAGGAGACGACCCCGGGAGACGCAGAACACCCCTGGAGACGGAGAACATCCGGGGAGACGGAGAACATTCTGGGAGACGACCCCGGGAGACGGAGAACACCCCGGGAAACGGAGAACACCCTGGGAGATGGAGAACACCCTGGGAGATGGAGAAAACCCAGGGAGACGGAGAACACCCTGGGAGACGGAGAACATCCCGGGAGACGGAGAACATCCTGGGAGACGACCCCGGGAGACGGAGAACACCCCTGGAAACGGAGAACATTCCGGGAGAGAGAGAACATCCCGGGAGACGACCCCGGGAGACGGAGAACACCCCGGGAGGTGGAGAACACTCTGGGAGGTGGAGAACACTCTGGGAGATGGAGAACACCCTGGAAGATGGAGAACACCCTGGGAGATGGAGAAAACCCCGGGAGATGGAGAACACCCTGGGAGACGGAGAACACCCTGGAAGATGGAGAACACCCTGGGAGACGGAGAACACCCCGGGAGACGGAGAACACCCCGGGAGACGGAGAACACCCCGGGAGACGGAAAACACCCCGGGAGACGGAAAACACCCCGGGAGACGGAGAACATCCCGGGAGATGGAGAACAGCCTGGGAGACTGAGAACACCCCAGGAAACGGAGGACACCCTGGATTTATTTATTACAGGAATTTCTATATCTTCACTGACAGCCAGAGAAACAAGACAAATATAGAAAATAATATCCAAAAATCAACTTTCCGAAGGTAAAAGGTAAACCGGTCACCTGGACTGCCAGCCAATCAGATTGATGGGACTTGGTGACATCATTGCCGCAAGGGACACACTGTCCTCCTGGCCAATGACTGGCCAGAAGAGCTGACATTGCTTGTTAAAGGTGCAGTGTGGGGGGTGCTCATCCCCATCCTCTCATCACTGCTTAGTGAATCATTGCCCTGGAACATGGATGTCTATGCCTGATCACCCAACCATTCTCTCCCAGCTTCTGAAATATGGAACTGTCAGAGCTGCTTTTAATATAAAGAAGTGTTTGACTCATTCCTGCCCCCTATCTGCACTACCATTTCATCTTCTACTGGTGTGACTTTTCAGCTGATGTGAAGGGATGATGGAAATGTATTACAAATTTATCTACAGTATCTTTTTTTATCTATGAATATGTCTGTCCATCTATCCACCTTTTATCTTATATCCATCTGTTCATCCAACCATCTATCCTTCCATCCAATCTATCCATCCAAATGTCTGTCCTTCCAATGTAGTCCAACTAACCATCTACACCTGTGCTCATAAGTTTGCATACCCCGGCAGAATTGATGATTTCTTGCCCATTTTTCAGAGAATATGAATGAGAACACAAAAACTTTTCTCTCACCCATGGTTGGTGTTTGGCTGAAGCCATTTATTATCAATCAGCTGTGTTTCCTCTTTTTATATCATAATGACAACAGAAACTCCCCAAATGCCCCTGATCAAAAGTTTACATACCCCAGTTCTTAATACCGTGTTTTGCCCCCTTTATCATCAATGACAGCTTGAAGCCTTTTGTGGGATTTGTGGGTGAGGCTCTTTATCTTCTCAGATGGTAAAGCTGCCCATTCCTCGTTCCTGGAAATTCTTGGGCTGTCTTGCATGAACTGCATGTTTGAGATCTCCCCAGAGGGGCTCAATGATATTGAGGTCAGGAGACTGAGACGGCCACTCCAGAACCTTCACTTTATTCTGCTGTAGCCAATGACAGGTCGGCTTGGCCTTGTGTTTTGGATCTTTGTCATGTTGGACGTCCCATGTGCAGCTTCCTGGCTGATGAATGCAAATGTTCCTCCAGTATTTTTTGATAACTGCATTCCTCTTGCCATCAATTTTGACCAAATTTCCTGTGCCTTTGTAGCTCACACATTCCAAAAACATCAGCGACCCACCTCCGTGTTTCACAGTAGGAATGGTGAACCTTTCATCACAGGCCTTGCTGTCTCCTCTCCAAATGTAGCGTCTATGGTTGTGGCCAAAAAGCTCAATTTTGGTCTCATCACTCCAAATGACTTTGTGGCAGAAGGTTTGAGTCTTGTCTCTGTGCTGTTTGGCGTATTGTAAGCGGGATACTTTGTGGCATTTGCGTAGTAATGGCTTTCTTCTGGCGACTCGACCATGCAGCCCATCTTTCTTCAAGTGCCTCCTTATTGTGCATCTTGAAACAGCCCCACCGCATGTTTTCAGAGAGTCCTGTATTTCACCTGAAGTTATTTGTGGGTTTTTCTTTGCATCCCAAATAATTTTCCTTGCAGTTGTGGCTGAAATTTTAGTTGGTCTACCTGACCGTGGTTTGGTTTCAACAGAGCCCCTCATTTCCCACTTCTTGATTAGAGTTTGAACCCTGCTGATTGGCATTCTAAAAACTTGGATTTTTTTATATCCCTTTCCTCTGTTATACAGTTCAACTACATTTTCCGGCGGATCCTTTGACAATTCTTTTGCTTTCCCCATGACTCAGAATCCAGAAACGTCAGTGCAGCACTGGATGAAAGATGCAAGGGTCTGTCAGGAGTCCAGAAACTCATTGACGAA
The DNA here is from genome assembly GCA_018402905.1 of Glandirana rugosa. Lineage (NCBI taxonomy): Eukaryota > Metazoa > Chordata > Amphibia > Anura > Ranidae > Glandirana > Glandirana rugosa. Next base: position 117,577 of record BLSH010345945.1, on the reverse strand, counting down.
CATTAATCACAACACACATATTTTCCAGTTACTCAAAGACCTGAGGACTGTCTGGGAACGTAGAAAGTAGGTCACGACGTGA
>BLSH010345945.1:38631-66617 GCA_018402905.1 Glandirana rugosa | reverse complement strand
CCCTCCATAAAGAGGACCTGTCACCTCCTATTACTGTCACATGGGATGTTTACATTCATTATAGACCCCAGGTCCCTCCATAAAGAGGACCTGTCACCGCCTATTACTATCACATGGGATGTTTACATTCATTATAGACCCCAGATCCCTCCATAAAGAGGACCTGTCACCTCCTATTACTGTCACATGGGATGTTTACATTCATTATAGACCCCAGATCTCTCCATAAAGAGAACCTGTCACCTCCTATTACTGTCACATGGGATGTTTACATTCATTATAGACCCCAGATCCCTCCATAAAGAGCACCTGTCACCTCCTATTACTGTCACATGGGATGTTTACATTCATTATAGACCCCAGATCCCTCCATAAAGAGGACCTGTCACCACCTATTACTGTCACATGGGATGTTCACATTCCTTGTGACAGCAATAAAAGTGATCAAAAAATAAATAAAAGTGTCCCGTTCCCCTGTGTTAGTGCACAAAGGTGAACGCATGCGCAACGTGCAATGCAACGCAAACAGCAACCATCCCACACATGTGAGGTATCGCCACAAACATCAGATCATGGGCAGTAATTCTAGCACCAGATCTCCTCTGTCCATCTAAAGTAGTGACCTGAAAATTCTTTTAGATTGTCGCCTACGGATATAAAATTTACGTCATTTGTCGCCGTTGCACGAGTGCGCACAATTTTAAAGCGTGACACGTTTGGTATCTATTTACTCAGCATAACATCATCTTTTATATTTATTAAAAAATTAGGTTATGTGGTGTGTTTTTTTTTTTTTTTTGCATTAAAATTCAGGTGTATTTTTCCCCAAAATTGTGTTTGAAAAACCGCTGTGCAAATACCGCGTGACCAAAAATTGCAAAACCCACCGATTTATTCTCTAGGGTCTCTACTTAAAAAAAAAAAAATATTTAAATGTTTGAGGAATCCAAGTAATTTTCCAGCAAAAAAAAAAAAAGAAACCTGATTGTTACATGAAATCAAAAAGTGCCAGAAAAACCCTCGATAAAAGTGGATGATTTTGTCGATCAGACGGCAATCACGCATTGATCTAGAACAGGGATAAGCAATTAGCGGACCTCCAGCTGTTGCAAAACTACAAGTCCCATCATGCCCCTGCCTCTGGGTGTCATGCTTGTGGCTGTCAGAGTCTTGCTGTGCCTCATGGGACTTGTAGTTCTGCAACATTTGGAGGTCCGCTAATTGCATATCCCTGATCTAGAAGGTTCCATGTAAATACAAACAGTGCGGATTTCCAGCAGAAAATAACATACAGCTCCCCCCGACCTGCCGCGGTCCGCGCCCTCCGGCGTTGCATGTGGCAGATTTTACAACTCATAAACATAAACTGTGGAACGGCTCGGAATATTATTGATTTATCGATCCGCGAATGGTTTACTAGCGGGAGGAATACTCGGGGGACACATAATGGTGGATGTACCAGCCTAAGCTGTGATGTTCCATATCCATCATAATTACAGCCGGCCAATTATCAGCAACGCAGGAAATGCAACAATAACCGGGGGATGGGCCAACCATGAAATCTCTCTTCTGCGTCTGCATAGATTGCATTCCCGAATCTCACCATGAGAGGCACCGCTGGACTTCTACAACAGGCTCAATTCACAAAGCTTCAACACAAGGATAAGGATCCTTGATTTTCAATTCTCATTCAACTCAGCTGACAAGAACTGTCTCTAGTGAAGGGATAGGCTGCATTCTCAGTGATGTCACCGCTCTCTAGTGAATGGATAGGCTGCATTCTCAGTGATGTCACCGCTCTCTAGTGAATGGATAGGCTGCATTCTCAGTGATGTCACCGCTCTCTAGTGAATGGATAGGCGGCAATCTCAGTGATGTCACCGCTCTCTAGTGAATGGATAGGCTGCATTGTCCGTGATGTCACCGCTCTCTAGTGAATGGATAGGCTGCATTCTCAGTGATGTCACCGCTCTCTAGTGAATGGATACTGAATTCTCAGTGATGTCACCGCTCTCTAGTGAATGGATAGACTGCATTCTCAGTGATGTCACCGCTCTCTAGTGAATGGATAGACTGCATTCTCAGTGATGTCACCGCTCTCTAGTGAAGGGATAGGCTGCATTCTCAGTGATGTCACCACTCTCTAGTGACTGGATAGGCTGCATTCTCAGTGATGTCACCGCTCTCTAGTGAATGGATAGGCTGCATTCTCAGTGATGTCACCGCTCTCTAGTGAATGGATAGGCTGCGTTCACAGTGATGTCACCGCTCTCTAGTGAATGGATAGGCTGCATTCTCAGTGCAGTAGCAAAGATGCGTCTGAGCTCATTTGAACGCCAAGGACTGCGGTGTTCATTTCAGGGTTAAACCTGTTTTCCTCTCATTTGCGGCGGTCAGCAGAGACTGAGCTGTAACTAAACATTTGAAAAACCTCCGGGAGAAGGGAAGGGTTCAGATTTAAATTACAGAATCCACTGAAAGCAGAAATTACCTCTGTGCATTGGGAGTGCGGCCTTTGTTTTCCAAAAATATTACCAGAGGCAGAAACGCAGATTAATTCTTCAAAGAGCGTAAGAACCTGACCCCCCGTTCATCACAGATCTCTCTTCATCCTATCACTTTGTAGAGATCAAACGCCAGCGGGCACCATGCCGATTTCTCACATCCTGCACCGTTGGACCTGAAATTGGCTGAGTACATAACGTACGAGGCCTGTGAGTGCCACAAAGATTGCTGTGAATGGATACGGCCCGGAGAGAGTCCAAATCAGCTTCCCCATCTATGATCATACAGGAATGCAAACACTGTGCATAGCCAAGCTCTGTCCCTTCCCATCAGCAGAGATCACATGATAAAGCGCTTCATCTCAGGTGACCAGCACCACAGGGAGCTTGGAGCAGCATGTTCTCCAGGAAGGTAATTCAGCCTTTCTATGGTTCTTTGTTTATCCACCCCAGCAAGACAGTCAGCTGAGCCTATAGTTATCTCTAGAGCAAAAGTCAGATGTAAGGAAACCTGTAAGGTTAGTGACCTGCAAACATGGTTCTCCCATCGTTATAGCTGGTGGGCACTATATTACAAATACTGGCCCATGAGGAACCTAATAACACAAATACCAAAATATGAGAACACCAAGATTATAGAATACAAATACCAGCTCAAGAGGAGCCCAATATAATATATATTACAAATACTGGCCCATGAGGAACCCAAGAATACAAATATCAACCAATGAGAAACCCAATATTATAGAATACATATACCAGCCGATGAGGAAGCCAATATAATACAAATATTAACCCACAAGGAGCCCAATATAATATATTGCAAATACTGGCCCATGAGGGACCCAATAATACAAATGCCAACGTATGATAAACCCAATAGTATAGAATACCAATATAAGCCCACAAGGAGCCTAATATAATATATTGCAAATACCAGCCCATGAGGAACCCAATATAATATAATACAAATATTGTCCCATGAGGAACCCACTATAATATAATATAAAACAAATACTACCCAATGAGGAACCTAACAAAATACCAACCCATGGGGAACCCAATATACTATAATACAAATACCACCCATGAGGAGCCACATACAAAAAATAATACAAATACCACCCCCATGAGGAACCCAATGTAATACAAATACCACTCCATTAGGAACCCAATGTGATACAAATACCAACCCTTGGGGAACCCAATATAATATAATACAAATAGTACCCCGTGAGGATCCCAATGTGATACAAATGCCACCCCATGAGGAACCCAATATAATATGAATACCACCCCAAGAAGAACTCAGTATATTGCAAATACTACCCCACAAGGAACCCAATATAATACAAATACTAACCCATGAGGAACCCAATATAATACAAATACCAACCCATGAGGAACCCAATGTAATACAAATACCACTCCATTAGGAACCCAATATAATATAATACAAATACCAGCCCATGGGGAACCCAATATAATACAAATACCACCCCATGAGGAACCCAATATAATACAAATACCACCCCATGAGGAACCCAATATAATACAAATACCACTCCATTAGGAACCCAATGTGATACAAATACCAACCCTTGGGGAACCCAATATAATATGAATACCACCCCAAGAAAAACTCAGTATATTGCAAATACCACCCCACGAGGAATCCAATATAATACAAATACCAACCCATGAGGAACCCAATATAATACAAATACCAACCCATGAGGAACCCAATATAATACAAATACCACCCCATGAAGAACCCAATGTGATAGAAATACCAACCCATGGGAAACAAAATATAATATAATACAAATACCAACCCATGGGGAACCCAATATAATACAAATACCAACTCATGGGGAACCCAATATAATACAAATATTAACCCATGGGGAACCCAGTATAATACAAATACCAACTCATGGGGAACCCAATATAATACAAATACCAACCCATGGGGAACCCAATATAATACAAATACCAACCCATGGGGAACCCAGTATAATACAAATACCAACTCATGGGGAACCCAATATAATATAATACAATTACCACCCCATACATGAACCCAATATAATACAAATATTAACCCAGAAGGAACTTTAATCTTGGCCATTCCCGCCTCATGCATCTCACTACTGATTTGTGACGACAGATATCCTCACCTCCCAATGGTGAGGCACAAAAGGTAAAGTGGCCAAGCTGGACCTTCCTTCCTAAGTTTTTGCAATTCTTAAAGTGAAATGTAAAAGTCTGCATGAATCAATTGCTGACATTTACAGCAACAGTATCAGTTCTCAGAAAAGCTCCAGCTTTTATGTAAAGCTCACCTTGAGCTCCAGTCGGTGACTTTACCTAGGCTATGATGGTGTCATCAGTCTGCTGCAGGCAGTAGAAAGCATTTCCTCAATCTCCCCTCCCCCAGTCATCACCCTGCAAGGTGAGAGGCTGCAGCAGAGGCTGGTCTGTGTCAGGCATTTGTGAAGACACAGCCAGGAACTGATTGTGTCGTCTCTAAGCCGACCATCTCAGTTCAGGAAGCTGATGGTGACCCCGGATGATGCCTGAACAAAGATGGCGCCATCTTCTGAGAAAAGCAGATGAAGGCAGTGCAAGGAGGAGAATTCCTGAACACACTACTTAGCCTGCTGCACTCAGCATGAAAAATATATCTGATGTTCGCTGTACTTTAAAGGAACATTTGAAAGTTATGCATCACACACTCGGCCTTGTAAGTCGCATCACCCTTTAATGTGCGCTTCTGCTTGCGGCTGTCAGTTATGTTACATAAAAAAAAAAAACATTTAGTTTCCATAAAACAAGTAGTAATTGCTGCCACTTCGAGTGCTTTTTGATCTTTTTTACAAGCAGCTCTGATCCTTTTTTTAACTTTTTTTTTTCCTTTTTTTTTTTTTTTAGAAAACATCAAAAAACGATTTCTTGCATCAGACAATGAGCAGGCGCGCTACAATACAAATTAACACGCACTAATCATCGCTTTCCAATCCAGCTCATTGTTGAGAAGACAGCGGGAGAGTCAGCGTGTTTCTAAGAGAAAAAAAAAACCCAGTTACTTCAAACTTGCGTCTTCCGTAGTAACGCCGCCGCCGCCGTTTGAACCGCTGACTTTGTTTCACATGAGAGAGCCTCAATGATTTTAAAGTGGGGGAGGTGAAAAAAAAAACGCATTTTACGATGGCGTAGAGCGCTCTCCTCGGCGCACCTGCCAGCCGCCTCGCGCGGCGCACCTGCCAGGGACGCTGGAGAACTATGGCACAATGGCCGCGAGTCCGGGGTCTCCATGGCGATGGATTTATTTGTGTTTACAAGTCGAGATGAAGCGCCCCCCCACCCTTCGGAACCGGCCCCCCGCATGGCTCTGATTGGAGCTGTCAGCTGGCACAAAGCGGAATAACAGCGTGCCACTCACTCGAGCGCGACTCTAATGACAAAATTGCGGCTAATTTGGGAACTTTGCGATGGAGGCCGATATAGCTTCACCCGCGGAGAGCGCTGGGGTGGAAAGCTTCAGTGAACGCTAAATTTCGAGAACATAAAAAATAAAATTAGTTAAGAGGCAGCCCGATGGGTTATTCCGGTGTTACATTTTGGTTTTTAGTTTATATTTTATAATGTTTTCTGTTTATTACACGTGAAGATTTTTATTTATAACAATAAAGAAAACGTGGCACAGAGGACCCCACAAATCTCACGGCGAGAAAGAGATCATTTGCTACATTGTGGGGTACAATTAAAGTTAATAACAAAAATTCAAACACTTTGTTAGTTACAATGATATCATTACAATGGAAATACTTTGTTAGTTACAATATTATAGTCTATGGAGGGGACAGGGTGCCGTACTCCGAAAAACTCAAAGTGAATCCAAGGGACCCAAAGGTAACTGAAGTAGTCTTCATGACTATTGTTAAGATAGGCCATTCGATTTTCCATTCTCATCAGTGAGTTTTTGCACCCAGTTGTTCATGGTGATGGTGGTGGATGAGTGCCAATGTCTTGGGATAAGGGTTTTCATGGCCAATACAATAAAGAGAGCTAAAGTCTTAGAGATATGGGAATATGATCCCAGCAGGATCAACAATAGGGCTCTACTGGTAGGAGTTGATTCTTGTGCCCAATCGTTTATGATGGTGGTGGTGCTGGTGGTGGATGAGCACTAGTATCTTGGGATAAGGGTTTGCTTGGCCAATGCAATAAAGAGAGCTAAAGTCTTAGAGATATAAGAATATGATCTCAACAAGAACAATAGGGCTATACTGGTAGAGTTGCTTCCTGTACCCAATCGTTGATGGTGCTGGTGGTGGATAAGCACTAGTGTCTTGGGATAAGGGTTTGTGTGGCCAATACAGTAAAGAGAGGTAAAGTCTTAGGAGATATAAGAATATGATCCCACAGGGCCAACAATAGGGCTATACTGGTAGAGTTGCTTCCTGTACCCAATCAATTATTGGTGGAGGTGCTGGAGGTGGATGAGCACTAGTGTCTTGGGATAAGGGTTTATGTGGCCAATACAGTAAAAAGAAGTAAAGTCTTAGAGATATGGGAATATGATCGGAACAGGACCAACAATAGGGCTATACTGGTAGAGTTGCTTCCTGTACCCAATTGTTTATGGTGGTGGTGCTGGTGGTGGATGAGCACCAGTCTCCTGGGATAAGGGTTTGCATGGCCAATACAATAAAGAGAGCTAAAGTCTTAGAGATATGGGAATATGATCCCAACAGGACCAACAATAGGGCTATACTGGTAGAGTTGGTTATTGAATCTAATTGTTTATGGTGGTGGTGGATGAGCACTAGTGTCTCGGGATAAGGGTTTGCGTGGCCAATACAGTAAAGAGAAGTAAAAAGTCTTTGAGATATGAGAATATGATCCCAGCAGGACCAGCAATAGGGCTATACTGGTAGAGTTGCTTCCTGTACCCAATCAATTATTGGTGGAGGTGCTGGAGGTGGATGAGCACTAGTGTCTTGGGATAAGGGTTTATGTGGCCAATACAGTAAAGAGAGGTAAAGTCTTATAGATATGAGAATATGATTCAAGCAGGACCAACCATAGGGCTATACTGGTAGAGTTGGTTCTTGTACCCAATCGTTTATGGTGGTAGTGGTGCTGTTGGTGGATGAGCACCAGTCACCTCAGATAAGGGTTTGCATGGCCAATACAATAAAGAGAGCTAAAGTCTTAGAGATATGAGAATATGAACCCAGCAGGATCAACAATAGGGCTATACTGGTAGGAGTTGATTCTTGTACCCAATCGTTCATGATGGTGGTGGTGCTGGTGGTGGATGAGCACTAGTGTCTTGGGATAAGGGTTTGCTTGGCCAATGCAATAAAGAGAGCTAAAGTCTTAGAGATATAAGAATATGATGCCAACAAGAACAATAGGGCTATACTGGTAGAGCTGCTTCCTGTACCCAATCGTTGATGGTGCTGGAGGTGGATGAGCACCAGTGTCTTGGGATAAGGGTTTGCGTGGCCAATACAGTAAAGAGAGTTAAAGTCTTAGAGATATGGGAATATGATCCCAGCAGGGCCAACAATGGGGCTATACTGGTAGAGTTGGTTCTTGTACCAAATTGTTTATGGTGCTGGTGGTGGATGAGCACCAGTGTCTTGGGATAAGATTTTGCGTGCCCAATACAGTAAAGAGAGGTAAAGTCTTAGAGATATGGGAATATGATCCCAACAGGACCAACAATAGGGCTATACTGGTAGAGTTGCTTCCTGTACCCAATCAATTATTGGTGGAGGTGCTGGAGGTGGATGAGCACTAGTGTCTTGGGATAAGGGTTTATGTGGCCAATACAGTAAAAAGAGGTAAAGTCATAGAGATATGGGAATATGATCCCAGCAGGACCAACAATAGGGCTATACTGGTAGAGTTGCTTCCTGTACCCAATCAATTATTGGTGGGGGTCCTGGAGGTGGATGAGCACTAGTGTCTTGGGATAAGGGTTTATGTGGCCAATACAGTAAAGAGAGGTAAAGTCTTATAGATATGAGAATATGATTCAAGCAGGACCAACCATAGGGCTATACTGGTAGAGTTGCTTCCTGTGCCCAATCGTTTATGGTGGTGGTGCTGTTGGTGAATGAGCACCAGTCACCTCAGATAAGGGTTTGCATGGCCAATACAATAAAGAGAGCTAAAGTCTTAGAGATATGAGAATATGATTCCAGCAAGATAAACAATAGGGCTATACTGGTAGAGTTGGTTCCTGTGCCCAATCGTTTATGGTGGTAGTGGTGGTGGTGGATGAGTACCAGTGTCTTGAGATAAGGGTTTGTATGGCCAGTATAAAAAAAGAGAAGTCAATTCTTATGGGATATGAGAATATGATTTGGGAAGGATTGACAATAGGGCTATATTGGGAGGGTTGGTTGTGGATGCATCCAAGACAAAGAAGTAGATAGAAAATATTGAATCCCAGAGCTGCTCGATACATGGGCACCTTCACCACACATTTAACGTAATGCCTTAGGGTGTATTACAGCGCCAGCACAGGGGAGATGCTGTCAAATAATTCTTTGTGCAAGTTCATTGTCCGGCTCCTATTCACATTGGGCAATGTATTAGGAGCTGTGACCTCAATAGAAGGTCGTATAGCAGAGAAACAGTAGAATGGGCCCTAGGAGCATTGGCTCCCTTTGAAGGCCCTGGTAGACACTGCGCAACTGGAAATAATGGAGGAATTTCCCTAATGGAGGGACCTGGTCTGGGAGGAGATCTTACAGAGGTTTATGGCCCTAAGCAGCAAAGACCTAATAGATGGGTGAGGGTCAATCGCATCCCCATTAAAGTAAGGTGGGATTGTGCACTCTAGGGGGAGGGGTGGGATTTATTCCCTGTTTAAGGGGTTCGTTCTTTGGCCATTCTTAGAAAAACACAAGGTTGGAAATAAATAGGCAATTCAAAGACAATGCAAGTGGTTTCCTTTGTCTTGCCTGGCCTCTGCACCCTGCTGATGGGTAACCAGGCTCTCGGGGGTCACTGGAGATGGTGGGTGGTGGGTGCAGGGGCACTTAGAGACTGGTTACTTCTTAAGGATAAATCGGTGATGATCCAATGGGGGAAAAAAGACACAGAAAAGGACGACTGACAAGAGCAAGCTGACAATCTATCCACGCCATGCACAGAAAATCCCTCCCCCCACTCCGTCAGTGGCATTAGACTTAATCCTTGTATCAATTTTCCAATAATCAATCTCCTAATTATAGATGGACATGCCAGTTCTAACAAGAAAGACTGCAAATCCTCATTTCTGACTGGCGTGCAGGGACTTTCATGCCCTTTACAGCAGAGCTCAGAAAGGAAGAGCCAATCAGCTGTTCTGGAGTGTGAAAGGAGGAGAGAGCAGAAAGATGAGCTCACCAGTCTTCTGCTTCTCCTTTACTGCCCAATCACAGGCTGGGAGAGGGCAAAACCTGGAAGTGTTGCTAAAGTGCAGAAGAGAATAAGAATGCCTGTGCTGTGTAGCAGAGCTGTGTAAATCTGAGAACTGGAGATAAAATTGTTTTTCTATATCAGCCTCTCTCAACCTTTTTCACCACCCTTGAAATTACTTTTCGGTCTCAGAGAACCCCTACAAAAAATGTATCTAAACCTCATGATACATTAGTGTGATGGTCAGCGGCAGTGGCGGCTGGTGCTCAATATTTTGGAGGGGGCCGCAAACAAACCTGGCCCCCTCGCTCACACTACCCCCCCCCCCTGAACGGGAGGCGGCGATCCATGGCCTTACTTTAGGAGGACTAGGATGAGTTGGTCCTTCCACCTGCTGCAGCTTGATGAGGGAAGAGCCGGGGCCGTTGCTTCTCCTCCCGGCCTAAGACTCCCTGGCCAAATCGGGTCTCAGTACCGGCTTCATGGTTGGCCTGGAGGAGAAGCAGGAAGACCTTAAGGAGTATTAATTTGCTAATGTCACACAACTGGGTGGGCTCAGGGCACAGCCCAGCCTTTTTGAAGGCAATTAGAGCCTCAGGCTGCATTCACACAGGGGTGACCCGACTTCAGCGCCACTTTCAACACGACTTATGCCAGGCAACTTTGCCCATGGTCAATCAGAGAAGGGAGGGAGGGGGCTGCCAAATAAATTCTATTCTTTTCATTACAAAGTCGCTTGCATTCAGATGGGGGATCCGACTTGGAGGCGACTTGCATTGAATTCTACGGGCACAAGTCGGACAGAAGTTGCCTCCAAGTAGTACAGGAACCTTTAGAGCCGGTTCACACTGGAGCGGTGCGACTTGCAGGGCAAAGCAAGTCTCCCCGCTCGAGACGACCTCAGCGCGACTTGCAAGGAGACTTCTTTACATAGAAGTCAATGCAAGTCGCGCTGAGGTCGCCCCGAAAATAGTGCAGGAACCTTTTTCTAAGTCGGAGCGACCTGAGTTGCTCCTATTAGAACGGTTCCATTGCACTGCATGGAGACGACTTGTCAGGCGACTCAAGTCGCCTGACAAGTCGCCTCAGTGTGAACCGGCTCTTACTGAAGTCGGAGCGGCTTCAGTAGTGTACATTAAGATAGCTCCCATTCACTTCAATGGGATTTCACTTGTCAAGCGACTTGGGGTGACTCAAATCGGAGCGCAAGTCGCCCCTGTGTGAATGGGCACTCTGGCTCTAATCATGTGCTTCCAAAAAAAAACAAAAAACCACATTGAAATCCATGTGTCCGGCACCCTGAATGGAGATCCGGGGCCGGGCGTCACTGGTCAGTGGGAAGAATGCTCCTTACACTTGTGGTCAATGGGAAGAATGCTCCTTACACTTGTGGTCAATGGGAAGAATGCTCCTTACACTTGTGGTCAATGGGAAGAATGCTCCTTACACTTGTGGTCATTGGGAAGAATTACCCCCTTACAGATCGCTAAAAAGATCAATGGTGTCATTGGGAATTTATCTGAGAGGCAGGAATTGCTCATTGCTCAAGGAACCCCCGGCAACCTCTAGAGGAACTCCGGTCTGTATGTATTTTATCGGAGTGTTTTGCGGTTTGCCAGAAGCGCAGCTTTAAATTCAAAGGATTTCGATATATTGTAGCTGACACTATGTAGCATTAATATCCTCCTGACCTCTGCGCCCTCTCAGCACTCCTTTAATGTGATGGTGGATCCGCACAGCACAGACACCAGCTACAAAGTATCTGCAGATCACACAGAGCCCCGATGAGAACAGATGGGGGAACGTGGGACTCCGCAGACTCCTACATATCCCTCCACAAAGTCACTGGCACATTCAGCTATGAGAACACTTGTTTTTGTACTGCAGGAAAGTCTTCCCTCTTATAAACATTCATTCTGCTATATAAAAAAAACGAGATCACAGAGCGAAAGATTTAAATTCTCTGAATTTATGGAAGAAGTGGTTTAGTGTCAGACAGCCCACGGGGCATTCATGTTCCATAGACTATCCCGGGGCTGTGTGATCCCTGAAGCCTTATCTGAAACCAGTCTTAGAATGGATGTCCAGGGAGGTTCAAACCACTGGGATCTAAGATGTCACCCAACAACCAGTCCTGTATGGCTGATTCCTGGTAAGGGCTCAACCTTCAAACAGCCCTCCTGCAGTAAGAGACACCAACAAATTGATCAAATTAAAGGGTCATTCCATCTAGAACTGATCTGTCAGGGTTTGGTAGATACAGAGTGCCAACCTCTGCACACCTACTGTGCCCATTGTGGGCAGTGTTGCCAACCTCCCGCAGCGTTTTTTACTGGCAAATCATGGAAAATCTTACTGGCAGAGCACATTTTTTACTGGCAACCTGAAAAATAACTGAACTCCTATTAAAAACTAAGACAATTGATATTTAAACACAACATGGCAACACTGACAATACCCAGATCAAGTAGTTTTCCCTGTTTACACTTAAAAAGTCAGCACAGCATGACAAATTATCAGACCCTGATATTTATAGACAGTTGTAAAAATCACTGATTTTTACAAAGTGTCAGTAAATTTACTGGCGGTTGGCAACACTGATTGTGGGTAGGGAGAACACTGGACCTGAACCTAGCACCTGTTTGCCATTCACCAAATAAATTGACCCAAATTAGCCAGTTTACCAGCCAGGATCCCCAGGTTGTAATGTAAAATAAATAAATAAAGTCACATACACACAATCAGGTTGAACTGGATGGTCTGGTGTCTTTAATCAACCTTACCAACTATGCAAGTAAAAAGGGGAAAATGGGCTTAACTCAATTACCTGGCAGGTGATGGATATCTGGGGTCCCCCTATTATTAAGGGGGCTTCCAGATTGAACTATAATCCCCATCCCCATATCCTTCTTAGGGGGCTCAGATGTGAGCAAGAGGCCATTGACCATCAATGTTGGGACACGGAGGAGGAAGAGTGTGGGAAATCCTCCCTTTGCCTGGATAAGGCTCTATTGGAATATTACAGGAGACCCTGCATGCTTTTTAATGTATTTTTAACCACTTCAAAACTGCAATACCTATATACACATTACAGGTTTGATGTGGTCCACTAAGCTATCAGCCATAACCCCGATATTTTTCTTCCAGCTCACAAAAGCGATCCAAGCAGCCGATTAGCCACTGGATCACTTTTAGAAGCGGTGGGAGGAGTCGCCCGGCTCCAAAATAGTTTAGGAGATATACAGAGTACTAGATGTGCCAACTCCGCCCAATCCCAGAGCCGGAGTTGCGGCCCCAGGAAGGAAGAGGGGCTGAAGATGGACGCTGCCAGCACAGGGGACATCGCTGGATGTCGCAGGCTTCGTTTGCAGGTAAGTGGCACATAATGGGTTACTATACGATGCATAGGAGCCCATTATGCTTTTACTTTGCAGGGGAATACAGAGGAAGTAAAACCCATCAGGGTTTACTTCCTCTTTAACTTTGTAACTTCACAGAAAGCAGTGTGAACTGCCTGAAGGAACCGGCTCTATAATCGCACATCCCGCATCGCACATGTGTGAACCAGGGCTGCAGGTGGGGTTCACATACGCGCGGCTGCGGTTTCCAGCCTGGGGTCCGGTGCGTTCCTGTTCACCGGTTCTGGTGCCAATTCAGCTCTGAATTTTTACCTGAATTCACACCTGAACCGGACCCAAAAACGCTCAGGACCCTTTTGGAATTCGCACTGTGGCCGCCCCAGACACACATGAACACTCTCCATCGAGAGCCGGTCACACCCGCAAGGATGCGGTGAAAGCATATGCACATGTGTGAACCCGGCCTAAGTGGATACAATAAACCAAACAACGCTGTCCACTCAAGGTTTATATCTTCTGAGAACAATTAGGCCTTATACATACAGACGTTTGACGCCGGCGTTTTCTGGCGTTTTTTGCAGCTCTCCATGCATGGGCGTCCGCAGAACTTTTTCCGGGGGGGGGCATAATTTCAAGGTCATCCATGCTCTGCCCCTTTTTGACAATGTCATAATTACATTATCACGGTCAGAGACTGCAGACGTGGTACAGGAGATGGTCAGAGACTGCAGACATGATCCAGGAGATGGTCAGAGACTGCAGACATGATCCAGGAGATGGTCAGAGACTGCAGATGTGATACAGGAGATGGTCGGAGACTGCAGACATGATACAGGAGATGGTCAGAGACTGCAGACGTGATACAGGAGACAGTCAGAGACTGCAGACATGGTACAGGAGATGGTGAGTGATGGCAGACATAGTACAGGAAATGGTCAGAGACTGCAGACATAGTACAGGAGACGGTCAGAGACTGCGGACATAGTACAGGAGATGGTCAGTGATGGCAGACATAGTACAGGAGATGGTCAGAGACTGCAGACATAGTACAGGAGATGGTCAGAGACTGCAGACATAGTACAGGAGACAGTCAGAGACTGCGTACATGGAACAGGAGACAGTCAGAGACTGCAGACATAACCCAAGAGACTGTCAGAAACTGCATACATGGCTCAAGAGGATAAGGACCTAGTGGGGAACCCCTGATCTGATGCCTGATTCCGGGGGGGGGGGGGGCAATTGCCCCCCCTTGCCCCTACCTGCGGACGCCCATGTCTCCATTTTAGTCATTGGCCCCATAAAAACCCCAACGTTTTTGAGCTGTAGGTGGCGTTGGCGTTAGTGAGCTGAAACTAGAACCCACGGCCAGCGCGTTCTGAGGCTGTAATGTTTTGGCGTTTTTTGACGCAGATGCCTCAAAACGCCCACTAACGCCGTAACAGCGTTTTTTGACGCCGACGTTTTTAGGTTGAAAAATAGCAGAGGGATGATTTTTTTTAAAAAAAAACGCCTATTGACGCCGACGCTCACTAACGCCGATGCATAACGCAGAAAACCGCTGATTTTTTTCCCTTGATGTCGGGCCCGACGTTTTGTTTATTTTTTAAGAAACGTCCGTGTGTATGAGGCCTTATGTCCTCACAGCTGGGACCAACCCAATAACTATCGGTGGATTGAATTATGCAAAATAATACAAATAATTCTAGAATTCTCGGTGGGAAGTCCTGAGAGACTTCTGCTTGACCTCCAGGAAGAGACTTCTCCACCCGGAATATCTGATGTTAATTAGTGGTGACCTCTCATGGATCTTCCAGTGAACGTCATCCGTCATGTTAAATGGTCGACTTCTTCAACAAGAAGAGAGAAAACGCCAGCATTTCCTCAATGCTTTTGCAGGTGACCTGGCGGAAGTGACACTTGGGGGAAATTTCTCCACAGCTGCGATAAACGTTCGATCTGAGCGGGCGCCGGCGACGCATCTCTCTGTGAAGCCCCAAATGTGCTCAGACTTCTCTATTGATGGATCCGCAATGAACTGCAAAGCCTGATACATTTCTCAACTGTATTGCTTTTGTTACAGAAACAGCACAGGGATGAGGCAATTACATTATTGATTAAGCACCTAAACCGCATGCATGGGCGCCAATTCAGATACTTTCACAGCAAATGGAAACGTGCGGCAATAAAAAAAAAACTGCCTTTGTAAACACGTGCCGCAACCTGAACCGAAGAATGCGTTTACCGACTGTCCTACCAGATTCCATTGTTACTAGAACAGTACACGTGGGAATCTTTTAAAACGACATTATAGGACCAAACGTCTACAGACCCCCAACTGTTATATCTCTATGAGCTTGTTGGGCATCCAATTCCAGCACCATGGCTGGGCGCCAATATGGAATTACCCCCTCCCCCATGGTCATTATTATGCAGTTGCCCCCTTTGTGGCCATAACATCCTCCAATAACCTGGGAAGGCTTTCCACAAGATTTTGTTAACCCTTACAATAGTTAATTCCAGAACCATGACTGGGCTCCAATATGGAATTACCCCCTCCCCCATGGTCATTATTATGCAGTTGCCCCCTTTGTGGCCATAACATCGTCCAATAACCTGGGAAGGCTTTCCACAAGACTTTGTTAACCCTTACAATAGTTAATTCCAGAACCATGGCTGGGCGCCAATATGGAATTCCCCCCTCCCCCATGGTCATTATTATGCAGTTGCCCCCTTTGTGGCCATAACATCCTCCAATAACCTGGGAAGGCTTTCCACAAGATTTTGTTAACCGTTACAATAGTTAGAAGGTCTCTGCGATGTGTTTGCCCATCTCTGGGGATTTCTCCGACACTGCTACATACATCAGACCCCAAAAAATGATTTACCAGATGTAACTGAACCCTAACATCCTTTCCCTGAGGCCATTAATATGGAGTTCTCCATCCCATGGCCATTATTATGAAGTTACCCCCTCCCCCCATGGCCATTAATATGGAGTTGCCCCCATTGTGGCTAGAACAACCTCCACTAACCTAAAAAGACTTTCCACAAGAGTTTGGAGGGTGTCTGTGAAAATTTATGTGCATTTTTAAGGTCAGGTGTTTCTGCTGGATGAGAAGACCTGGCTCACACATTGGGCCTCATGTTGGGCACCAAAATGAGAGACCTGGCTCACAATAGGAGCTCCAATTCACCCCAAAGGTGTTCAGTAGGGTTGAAGTCTGCAGGTTCCCCCACACCAAACTGGTAAAACCATGTCTTTATGGAGCCTGACATTTCATCCCATAAAAACATTGCCCCCCATGGTCATTAATATAGAGTTGCCTTCCTTTGTGATGTCACCACTCTCCTGCAAAGGCTTTCCACAAAATTTTGGAGGGTGTCTGTGGGAATTTGTTGTCATTTGGGAGGTCAAGTGATGATGCTGGATGAGAAGACCTGGTTCACCATCGGCACTGCAATTCATCCCAAAGGCGTTCAGTAGGGTTGATGTCAGGGCTCTGTGCAAGACACCCAAGTTCCTCCACACCAAACTGGTGACACCATGTCTTTATGGAGCTGGCTTTGTACACAGGGACACTGTCATGGTGGAACAGAAAAGGGCCTTCACCAAACTGTTACTACAAGGTTGAATTGTTGTACCTCCTACTCCAAAACAGTGGCCATTAATTTGCAGTTGACCCCCATTCCAAAACCATGGCCATTAATATGGAGTTGCTCCCAATTCCAACACCATGGCCATTCATATGGAGTTACCCCCCTCCTCCATGACCATTAATATGAAGTGGCCCCACCTTTCTGGTTCTAACATCCTCCGCTCTTCTGGATAGACTTTCCACAAGATTTTGGAGGCTGTCAGTGGGAATTTGTGACTATTTGTGAAGTCAAGTACTGATATTGGATGAGAAGACCTGGCTCACCACTGGCATTCCAGTTCACCCCAAAGGGGTTGAGTAGGGTTGAAGTCAAGGCTCTGTACAGAACACCCAAGTTCCTCCACACCAAACTGGTCATCCATGTCTCTATGGAGCTGGCTTTGTACACAGGGGGGACACAGTCATGTTGGAACAGAAAATGGTCTTTACCAAA
Source organism: Glandirana rugosa (assembly GCA_018402905.1). Lineage (NCBI taxonomy): Eukaryota > Metazoa > Chordata > Amphibia > Anura > Ranidae > Glandirana > Glandirana rugosa. Next base: position 49,240 of record BLSH010345945.1, on the reverse strand, counting down.
CTGTTACCAATAGGCTGGAAGAGCACATTTGTCTACAATGTCCTTGTATGAAAGAGCATTACCCTGACCCTTCCTTGGAGAAACCTGAACTTCATAAATTAGAGCGGTGATCACATATTTTTGGCTATATAGTGTATTCTCTATAAAACCAGCAAGACCGAATAATATGTCTACATCTAAATGCAAACATTTTTGGTGGTTGATTATGGATTCACAGCTTACCTACAAAACATACCACAAATTCAAGAAACTGGTGGCGCAGACACCAATAGCTCACACAAGGTCAACTCCTACATGAAATTCGAAGAGCAAATTTCCCTAATGCACAATAAAAAATTTTGGTAAAATATACATAGACTGAGGAGGAGATCCCCATCTTTTGGAGATTAAATTGGAACTGCTAGAATCCAGGAGTCAGTCCATTGTTGGTTTTACAGACCAGAATCCCTAGATTCAGCAACATCCACAGCCTTACAATTGTTAGGAGGCCTCTGTGATGTGTTTACCCATCTCCAGAGATTTCTCCGGCACTGCCAGATACATCAGACCCAAAAAATTCTTTACCAGATGTAACTAAACTCCAATATCCTTTCCCAGAGGCCCCCATGGATGTGTAGACATTATGGAGGACACAAGCCGGAGCAGATATGGATCTGGTCTGCCTCTCAGTGTATTCATCATGAGGTCCCAATGTTAAGTCTGACCCCAAAGACACTTAACTTAGTGGTGCGACCTCTGATCCGCTCTGATAGCGTGCAGCTGGAAAGGAATTGATTGCTCAGATTTAGCGCAGACACACCAGCTGCACCGCTCAATGTCATTTTTCACAGCGTGTATCTGAAACACATTGGCCATTCGATCATTTATTTTTTTGTATTTACATCGCTCAGAAATATTCTGCAGCCCTAAAGAGAGCTAAATCAGTTCCTATTCCAGAGGAGCTTAAAGTACATCAGTTATAAGAGACAAGTGAGGGTTGTCACCAGGGCCGCCATCAGGGGGGTACAGGCAGTATTGTTGAAAGGGGCCCCAGTGTCTCAAGGGTCCCCTTACAACAAAGACTTTAACAGTCTTTAACATTGGAGTCTATGGGAGGGGGACACCCGGTTTGGGGACACCGTTCTCCCAAACCATAGCCGATAAAATACCAAACTTAGGTCACATGGAGAGGGCCCCAAAAACTGGTCTAAGCTTGGGACCTCCAGCACCTATGGGTCGGCCGTATCGGGTCCTCAAAGTGACCGGCAATTGTCAGGTGAATTTCGGACTTAACATTGGAGTCTATGGGAGGGGGGCACCCAGTTTGGGAACACAGTTCTCCCGCAACATAGGCAATAAAAATACCAACTGATCCAAGTTTGGGACCTCCAGCACCTGTGGTTCGGCCGTACCGGGTCCCCAAATTGACCAGTCATTGACCGGAAATTCTCGGGTGAACTTCGAAATTAACATTGGAGTCTATGGGAGGGGCACCTGGTTTGGGGACACCGTTCTCATGAACCATAGGCAATAAAAATACCAAACTTGGGTCACATGGAGATGGCCCCCAGGACCACACCTGGTCCAGGTTTGGGACTGGGTCCCCAAAGTGACCAGTCATTGACTGGCAATTGTCAGGTGAATTTCCGACTTAACATTGGAGTATATAGGAGGGTGGCACCCGATTTGGGGACACCATTCTCCGGAACCATAGGCGATAAAAATACAAACTTGGGTCAGGTGGAGAGGGCCTCCTGGACCACAACTGGTCCAAGTTTTGGACCTCCAGCACCTATGGTTCGGTGCGGGGTCTTATTGAATTCATCAGGTGAGGCTGTGCTGCCTGTGCACTGTTTTTTTTAACCGCCTTGGATCCCCCACTAGCATTCATTGCACACTTCACTTGAATGGCTCATGCTTGGCTACACCTGGTAAGTGTGACAGGGGGTATAATTCCTACTGCAGCTGCAACATGTGTGCACCCCTGGCCAGTGGGCGGATGTGGTGGGATCGCCAGTGGGTGGGCCCTGGGCAATTTTGGTGGTCAGACGGGGAGGGGGGGGCAGGTCTAAAGCTGTGTAAGGGGCCCCAAAATTTCTGATGGCTGCCCTGCTTGTCACTGATTGGAGGATGCACAAACACTGGGATGATGCACAGACACTGGGAGAATGCCAGAGGCGGCTCTCTAATTAGGCAAATTAGGCAGTCGCCTAAGGCCTCACACTCACAGGGGCTTCGCAAACGCTTAATTTGACACTGACCCCATGAAATGAGAGGAAATCCCTCTAAAGACAGTGAAATTAACTCGCATTTTGCATTTTACAAACGCACTTTTTTTTGCATGACATTCATAGGGCAGCCAAAGAGTTTGGGGGAGCTGCCCTACATGTGACAAACACGCCAAAGTAGCTTTTTTGCTACATTCAGGTTTGCATATATAAAATATGTATATATGTGTGTGTGGCTTGTGGCAAAATGTGCGTCTGCTTGTCGCATTTGAGGTGCATTTAACAATGAATGACATCACACTGTGTTAACACTGGTTTTGCGTATTTTCAAAATGCACAGCTGGGAATGGAGGAGCCTTAGACAACTGCCACAGAGACAAGGGTCCCCAACAAAACATTTCCCCTCACTACCTTTTCCGGCAACAAATTAAAATGTTCTATTTTCCTTCATTTTCTGCTGGCGACGGTCACCATGATAAACAGAAATGGCGAATTTCCCCAGAGGGAAATAAAAACCCCCCCTAAAAACAGAGCAGGTGCACCAAGCCAAATGGAGTCCAACGAGCTTTTAAGGATTTATCATCATTGGATCACCAACAGCCAATACGTTTTGGGGACTCAAAGCATCCCCCCTATAAAAAGAAATAAACTCTCTTAATTTCTCCCTTCCTTTCTTTTTCTCTTTCTTTCTCCCCTTTTCTCCTTTTCTCTTCTCTCTTTTGCTCTCTCATTTTTTTCTCTCTTTCTTTCTTTTTCTTTTTCTTTTTTCCTTCCTTTTTCACTTTCTTCCTTTCTCTCTTCTCTTTTTCTCCTTTTTTCTCTTTCTTTCCCCTTTTTTTTTCTCTTGCTTTTATTCCCTTTCCTTACATCTTTTTCTCTTTCTTTCTTCCTTTTTCCCCTTTTCTTTTTCTCTCTTTCTTGTCTCCTTTTTTTCTCTTACTTTCTTTTTCGTTCTCTTATTTTTTTCTCCCTTTCCTCTCTCTTTCTTTTTTCCCCGCTCTTTCTCTATTTATTTTATTCTCTTTCTTTCTCCCTTTCTTTCCTTTCTCTCTCTCTTTCTTTTTCTCCCTTTTTTCCTCTTTCTATCTCTATTTCTTTTATTCTCTTTTTTCCTTCCCTTATCTCTCTTCTCTTTCTTTTCTCCCCCCCCTCCTTTTTATCTCTCTTATTCTCTTCCTTTCTTCCCTTTTCTCTCTCTTCTTTCACTCTTTTCTCCTTTTTTCATCATTCTTTCTCTCTATTTAATTCTTTCTTTCTTCCTTTTTCTCTCTCCTTTTTCTCTCGTTCTTCCTTCTTCCCTTTCTTTCTTTTTCCCCTTTTCTCTTTCTTCTCTCCTTTTTTTCTCCCTTTTTTTTCCTCTTTCTATCTCTATTTCTTATTCTTATTCTATTCTTTTATTCTCCTTTTTTCCTTCCCTTTTCTCCCTCTTCTTTCTCTCTTTTCTGCCTTTTCTCCTTTTTTCCATCATTCTCTCTCTCTTATTGTCTTTTTTTCTTCCTTTTTCTTTTTCTTTCTTTCTTTGTTTCTCTCTTTCGGTCTTCTTTCCCTTTTTCCTTCTCTCTTTTGTTTTCTCGCTCTCTTCCGTTGTCTCCTTTTTTTCTCTCTTTCTTTCTTTACCAGGCACGCACGCACATTCAAACAATTTGCACTTAAATTAGTTCTTTTGCAAAATCCACTTTGACAAAATTGTCAGATTCCAAAAACCCACGTCTCGCTTGAGGTGCCATGCGCAGTTAGTGCCACCCCAATGCGGCAAGGAGACGCGCATTACCCGCACAAAAAAGTGCTGTTGAAAATGTGCAAAGTTAATGCCCAAAAAGGAACGTGAGCTACTTTGGCATGTTTGTTATGCACGTGGCAGCCCACTGAAATCAATGGCCTGTACTATGCGTGTATCGCAAAATCGAGCGTTCACGAGACGCTGGGGGTGAACCTAGCCAGTGCTGACCCCGAGTCCGCTATCCTGCTTATGTATTTATGTACTACAGGTAACTACACAGCGCCATCAATTTACACAGAGCTTTACATATACATTGTACATTCACATCAGTCCCTGTCCCAAGGAGCTCACAATCTAAGGTTCCTAACTCACATTCATACACATATTACAGCTAATTTAGATAGGAGTCAATTATGCTACCAGCACGTGGGAGGAGTCCGGAATACCCGGAGGAAACACATGCAGGCACAGGCAAACTTCAGGCAGGTAGTGCTGTGACTGGGATTCAAACCAATGACCCCGGTGCTGCCAGGCAGAAGTGCAAACCACTTAGCCACTGTGCTGCCCTTTATATCTCTGAGTGCCCCCAAAAAAAAAAAAAACATTCAAAATGATGAGAACTTCCCCAGTCCCAGCAGGTTTGGCCTTTTCTAACTTTGCAGTTGTTGGGTTTGCTGGCAGCTGTAGTCCCTCTATAGGGCGTAGTTCACCGCCTTCATACCAGAACTTGGCGTAACGAGACAATTTGCCTTCAGCAGACATGGAAAACCGGATAGCACGCCTCTTTAGTGACTTCAAAGAGGAAAATAAACATCCTCATATTTTTCTCATTTAAGCGATTCCCGTTGCGCTTTGAGAATCTCATTAGCGGCGTCATCGGGAGCGCAGACGCGGCTTTCCGATACAAAAAAACTTTCCGCCGGACGGGATAGAAACCAGAGGCCCGGAATAGGCGGATAAAAGGCCTCGTCTGGCGAAAGTCACCTGCGCCGCGCAAAGCTCAGAGGAGAGAGCGAGACAAAGGCGCCGTTATCAGCGGCTCTACCTACAGCAGGCGAGCGGAGAGGGGGCTCAGGGGCCACCAATGCCGCATCTCCGCCTTTGTGCCGCAAAACAACGCCGGCCACAATAACCATTCCGCAGACAAAAAAAAGCAAACACAGAAAATTCCTGGAGCTAAATGAATAATTAGCTATAAGCGCCCGCCCGCCCGCTGTGTCAGAGAAATGCGGATTATGTGAGTCATTCTGGTGAGCGCCATTATTAGAGGGTCCCCTGTCTGGATGGCATTTACCACCTCAGCGCTGCAAGCCGCCGATTAATGGAAGAGGGGAACGGGACGCCTCTATAGGAATGGCAACACACAAAAAGTTTCCTTTTTTTCGGCGGAACAAAGGCACGGTTTGGTATTGTAAGATGGGAAAACCCTGAACACGGCTGAACAAAGTTACAACTTGGGGGGAAATAATACATAAAGGAGGGGTCGGAAATGTTCAGCCGGTCCCTGCTGCTGATGAGGGATTTGCTGTGCACATAACTATCATTTCTAACAAACTACAAGTGGAAAATTCCATTCATGGTGCCCAAATGGCTTTAACTGCAAAGGACAGAATTTGGAAGTTAAACACAAAACATATGATACTCTATGGGGCCAAAAGTTTGTGAACCCCCAACCATCACATCTTTATGAGTTTGATGGACATTCCATCCATAAACCATTGCCTTTGATATGAAGTTGCCTCGCCATGGCCCTTAATATGGAGTTGCCCTATCATGGAATTAAGCGAGAAGTTGCCCCACCATGGCCATGGTTATGGAGTTCTCCCACCATGGTCATTTATTTGGCTTTAACCCACCATGGGCTTTAATATGGAGTAGCCCCAATATGACGTTGCCCCATTATGGTTTTTAATATTGAGTGGCCCCCACCATGGCTTTTATTATGGCTTTGCCTCACCATGGCCTTTAATATGGAGGTGTCCTACCATGGCATTTGATATTAAGTTACCCCACCATGGCCCTGATTATGGAGTTGCCCCACCATGGCCCTCATTATGGAGTTGCCCCTTCATGGCCTTAAGCGTGAGGTTCTCCAACCATTGTCATTTATATAGAGTTGCTCCACCATGGTCTTTAATATGAAGCTGTCCCACTATGGCCTTTAATATGCAATTACCCCACCATGGCCTTTAATATAGCGATGTCCCAACATTATCTTTAATATGTTGTTGTCCCACCATGGCCATTAATATGGTGTTGCCCCAAGATGGCCTTTAATATGGCGCTGGTTCAATATGGTGTTGCCCCATTATGGACTTTAATATTGAGTGGCCCTACCATGACCATTAATATGAAGTTTCCCCACCATGCCTTTATTATGGCTTTGCCTCACCATGGCCTTTCATATGGAGGTGCCCCACCATGGCCCTGATTATTGAGTTGCCCCATCATGGCCTTAAGCGAGAGGTTCTCCAACCATGGCCGTTTATATAGAGTTGCCCCACCATGGTCTTTAATATGAAGCTCTCCCACCATGGCCTTTAATATGCAATTACCCCACCATGGCCTTTAATATAGCGATGTCCCACCATGATCTTTAACATGGTGTTGCCCAACATGGCCTTTAATATGAAGTTGCCCCACCATGACCATTGTTATGGAATTCTCCCACACCATGGACATTAATAAGGCGTTACCCCACCATGGCATTTAATATGAAGCTCCCCCACCATGGCCATTAACATGTTGATGCCCCACCATGGTCTTTAATATGGAGCTGCCCCACCATGACCTTTTTATGTTGAGTTGCCCCACCATGGCCATTAATATGGCATTGTCCAAACATGGCCATTATTATGGTGTTCTCCCACAATAGCCATTAATATGGCTAAGGCCCCCCTTATCACCTTTAGCGTGAAGCCCCCCCCCTTTCCCAATACCCATTACGCCCCCCCTCGCCCGCTTTTATAGGTGATGGAGTAATTTTCTTTATGTAAACATCTATGGCGGTGGTACACGGTCGTTCCAAGCTTGTGCTGGTAAAACATCTCTCTGTGAAGTCCTCAACATGTGAGTTTTCCCATGACAAGCACTCAGACTGCTCTATTAATGGATTGGCATTGAACTGCAAAGCTTGATACATTTGTCAATTGTATCTCGTTTGTTACAGGACACAGCACAAGGAAGAGGAGATGACACCGTAGTAAATGGATCTGAACCGCATGCATGGGCGCCAATTCAGATACGCTCACAGATCAGCATACAAAAACGCGTGGCGATACGAAAAGCTGTGTTTGTAAAAACGTACTGCAACCTGAACCAAAGAAATACGATCACCGACTGACTACCAGATTCAGTTGTTACAAGAACTGCACACTTGAGAAGCTTCAAAACTACACTATGTGGCCAAAGGTCTATGGACCCCCAACCATTAAATTTCTATGAACTTGTTGGATATCCCAATCCAAATGAACGGCAAATAATTATGATTTGCCAGCCTACCCCCCATGGCCATTCATATGGAGTTGCCTGCCTCCTCCCCCCACGGTCATTAATGTACAGTTGCCCACCCCATTTTGGGGTGTGTCTGTAGGAATTTGAGCCCATTTGTGAGGTCAGGTACTAATGCTGGATGGAAAGACTTGGCTCACAATGGGAGTTCCAATAAATCCCAAAGGTGTTTAGTAGGGTTGAGGCCAGAGCTCTGTGCAGGACACTTGAAGGACACTTGCGTTCCTCCACACCAAACTGGTCACACCATGTCTTTATGGAGCTGGCTATGTGCACAGTCACGGGTCTTCCCCAAACCATGGCCATGGTGTTGGATCAGAAGACCTGGCTCATCATCGTCATTCCAAAGGTGGGGTTGAGGTCAGGGCTATGTGGAGGACACTCAAATTCTTCCACACCAGACTGCTCTAACCATGTCTTTATGGAGCTGGACATCTCATCCCAAAAAACATAGTTATTATGTTGTTCCCCCCATGAATATGGAGTTACTTTCCTTTGTGGCTATAACATCATCTTCTGGGAAGACTTTCCACAAGATTTTGGAGGGTGTCTGTGGGAATTTGTGCCCATTTGTAAGGGCAGGTACTGATATTGGATGAGAAGACCTGGCTCACCATTGGAGTTCCACTCCTGTTTCATAGGGTTGAAGTCAGGGCTCTGTGCAGGACATTCCAAACCAAACTGATCAAGCCATGTTTCTATGGAGCTGGCTTTGTACACAGGGGCACAGTCATGGTGGAACAGAAAAGGGTCTTAACCAAACCATGTAATTGTGGACCTGGACATCTCATCCCAAAAACCATTTATATGGAGTTGGTCCCCACCCCATCATGCCATTAATAAGGAGTTGCTCCCTTTGCAACTATAACAGCCTCCACTCTTCTGGGAAGGCTTTCCCCAAAATTCTGGAGGGTGTCTCTGGGAATTTGAGTCCATTTGTGAGGTCAGGTACTGATGTTGGATGGGAAGACCAGGCTCACATGCTGGGCCTCACCTTGGGCGCCAAAAAAAGGCCTGGCTCGCCGTCAATGTTACAAACTATCCCAAAGATGTTCAGTAGGGTTGAGGTCAAGGCTCTGTGCAGGACACAATAGTTCCTTCACACCAAAATGGTCAAACCATGTCTTTATGGAGATTGACATCTACTTCCAAAAACCATGGTTAGTAATATAAAATTTCCCCATGGCCATTAACATGGCGTTGCCCCCTTTGTCACTAGAACATCCTCCACCATTTTGGGAAGGCTTTCCACAAAATTTTGGAGGATTTATGATAATCTGTGCCCATTTGTGAGCTCAGGTACTGATGTTGGATTTAAACATCTGGCTCACTATCGGCATTCCAATTCACCCCAAAGGTGTTCAGCAGGGTTGAGGTCAGGGCTCTGTAAAGACCACTTAAGTTCCTCCACACCAAACTAATCATCCCATGTGTTTATGGAGCTGGCTTTGTATACAGGGGCATAGTCATGGTGGAACAGAAGAGGGTCTTCACCAAACCGTTACCACAAGGTTGGGGAGAATCCAATTGTCTACAATGTCTGATGTTGTATGATGAGAGTATTTCCAGGACTCTTCACTGGACACACTTGAACTCCTTCATGAGAAGTTCACATTGGCCATTTAGGCAAGTGTGGGCCAACAGCACTCTATGTACAACGTAAAAAAAAAACAATCCCAAAAAGTTGCCAACCAGCCAATTGCCCTCAGCATTTATAAGTCTGGGGTGGCATTATTTTACATTCAAAATGTCGCTGCTGGTCCATTGTAGCCACTATATAGCAACCAGAGATGCCCTTATTATCTCTCTGTGTAGACCCCCATAGGTTCCTCTGATGGATTTTGAAGGTTGGACTTCTTGACTATGATCTTGCCTTCCTAAAATCTAGTAATAAGAATTATACCGCTTACTCATAACCCTGAACAATGGAAGCAACACTAGGGAGAAATTATTTGAGGCCTTTGTAGCTTTATCCATCTGCTAGACCAGGGTTTCTCAACCAGGGTTTCGTGGAACCCTAGGGTTCCTCCAAAAGTTGCTAGGGGTTTCTTGAGCAATGAGCAATTTCTGCCTCTCAGATAAATTCCCATGGACACCATTGATCTTTTTAGCTATCTGTAAGGGGGAATTCTTCCCAATGACCACAAGTCTAAGGAGCATTCTTCCCATTGACCATCACACTAAAGTATCATGAGTTGTAGATTTTTTTTTAGCAGGGGTTCCCCGAGACCACAGAACTATTACAAGGGTTCCTTGGTGTTGAAAAGGTTGAGAAAGGCTGTGCTAGACCCTGGGACCCCCCTTTTCCCATTTGAGGTTTTCCCCTCTGAGGTCAGACTGATTGGTGGCTTTAAGCAATACTGACAGTTCTCATTTCAGGCACGGTAATAAATAAATAAAACCATAAAGGAGAGAATCTTTGGCTGGGCAGCAAGCAGTTCTGGCAGCCGCCACACTGAGTGATGGATAAATCTAATGGAAGACATTATATCTTATGCACATCGCCTGCTGGAATTGGCACGGGTGGCGGGAGCTCGGAATCCATTTCCAAGTGACTGGCCAGCCAAATGAAGGCAGAGATTAATCATGGCTGCTAATACAGAGTAAAGGGCACCTCTAGGCAGATAAAACACGAATATTAGAGCTGTCCAGCCTGCCAAACGATCTGTGAAGGCGCAAGCGTGCTCCTCTGATCCCCCAAATTCTCATGCTATAAACAAAGGTGGCATTTATCAGAAGTTGCAACCCTGCAAACACCGTGTCCCTCCCCCACCTCCCTTCCTACCCTATGGACCAGTAGTCTCCAAACTGCTGCCTTTTTCTTGCATTTAAATGGCCCATGGGGCAATATTCCTCCCACTGACACCAATGATGGGGCACTATTCCTCCCACTGACACCAATAATGGGGCACTATTCATCCCACTGACACCAATAATGGGGCTCTATTGCTCCCACTGACACCAATGATGGGGCACTATTCCTCCCACTGACACCAATGATGGGGCACTATTCCTCCCACTGATACCAATGATGGGACACTATTCCCCCCACTGATACCAATGATGGGGCACTAACGGGGTAGTAACCACAGTCACCCTCGTTATCTCGGGGTAATAACCACAGTCACCCTACTTATCACGGGGTAATAACCACAGTCACCCTCCTTATCAC
>BLSH010345944.1:4490-17311 GCA_018402905.1 Glandirana rugosa | reverse complement strand
ACTGGCGGTGGTCACTGATGGGTGCCGGGTGTCTGTTGGTGGTCACTGATAGGTGATGGGTGTCTGGTGGAGGTCACTGATGGGTGACAGGTGACTGGTGGTGGTCACTGATGGGTGCCGCTTGTCTGGCGGTGGTCACAGATGCGTGACGGGTGACAGGTGACTGGCGGTGGTCCCTGATGAGTGACGGGTGACTGGCGGTGGTCACTGATGGGTGACGGGTGACTGGTGGTGGTCACTGATGGGTGACGGGGGACTGGCGGTGGTCACTGATGGGTGCCGGGTGTCTGTTGGTGGTCACTGATAGGTGATGGGTGTCTGGTGGAGGTCACTGATGGGTGACAGGTGACTGGTGGTGGTCACTGATGGGTGCCGCTTGTCTGGCGGTGGTCACTGATGAGTGACGGTGTCTGGCGGTGGTCGCTGATGGGTGACTGGTATCTGGAGGTGATCACTAATGTGTGACGGGTGACTGGCGGTGGTCACAGATGTGTGACGGGTGACAGGTGACTGGCGGTGGTCACTGATGGGTGACTGGTGACTGGCGGTGGTCACTGATGGGTGACAGGTGACTGGCGGTGGTCACTGATGGGTGACTGGCGATGGTTACTGATGGGTGACTGGTCATGGTCAGTGATGGGTGACTGGCGGTGGTCACTGATGGGTGAGGGGTTACAGGCCAATGGGGGACTGGCGGTGGTTACTGATGGGTGACGGCCATGGTCAGTGATGAGTGACAGGTGACAGGCTACGTCAGTGTTGGGTGACAGGCCACTGATGTATGCCGGTTGACACACCACGGTAACTGGTGGGTGACATGCCACGGTCACTGATGGGTGTTGGGTGACAAGCCACCGTCGCTGATGGGTGACGGGTGACATTCCACGGTCACTGACGGGTGACACGCCATGGTCAGTGATGGGTGACACACCACGGTCAGTGATGGGTGACACGCCACGGTTAGTGACGGGTGACAGGCCACGGTTAGTGACGGGTGACAGGCCACGGTCACTGATGGGTGACGGGTGACATGCCACGGTCACTGACAGGTGACGGGTGACACGCCACGGTCAGTGATGGGTGACGGGTGACACGCCACGGTCAGTGATGAGTGACGGGTGACACGCCACGGTCAGTGACGGGTGACAGGCCACGGTCACTGATGGGTGACGGATGACAGGCCACGGTCACTGACAGGTGACGGGTGACACGCCACGGTCACTGACGTGTGACGGGTGACAGGCCACGGTCACTGACGGGTGACAGGTACACTTTATGATGACAGGTGCACTTTATAATGACAATTGCACTTTATGATGACTGGTGCACTTTATGGGGGCATATGGGGTGACTGTTGGGGTGACAGGTGCGTTGGGGGGGCAGGGGGGGATGTGTCAGTGTGCTTTTACTATACAGATCAGTAACTCACTGATCCCAGCTCTTCTCTCCTCACACTGGAAACTGTGTGAGGAGAGAAGAGCTGGTAACAGTGAGTTACCGCTCTGTTTACATTGGAAGTGATCGGTTGTGAAGTAAATCACAGCCGATCACAAGGTATCAGCCGCCGGCTGGCGGCTGATACCTGTGTCGGTGACAGGCAGTGTTCCCTAGAAACACGCCGCCACCGACACGCACACGCAGCGCGCTCCCGATCTCGCGCTTGCGCAGTGCGAACCGGGGAAGTGCCATTTGTGATCGGCCGTGACGAAGATCACATGGTAAATAGCCATGCCCAATGGCTGTTCACCCCCGTTCTGTTTTCTTCAAAACCCCCTTACTTTTGACTGCTACTGTTATTTAATTTTGTTAATATGTTTATTTCATTTTTCTTGGATGCAAGATGGTTCCTGTTAATTTTTTTTTAATGTCAAACTCTCACTTCCGTGTTGTCAGAAACTGTGTACGACTACAAAATCTTAAATAAAGAATTAAAAACTAAAAAACTGTCTTACTTTTTAATGGCCTTGCTAGGTTATCTCGCTAACAGCAGGACACTGTGCCCGGTGATCTTTGATTTCTCCCATGTTGTTCAGGTAGCTCGCCACCTCTCTAAGTTTGCCTACCCCTGACGTAAGGGAATGGCTTCAGGATAACGTGTGGCATAGTCCAGTATTATCAGTATGTGCTGATGGCCCCAGGCAGACTTTACTACTGGTCCCACCAGATCCATGCCAATTCTTTCAAAATGCACTTCAATTATTGGAAACGGTACTAGCAGACTGCAAAAGTGGAGTGATGGGGGTACAATACTGACACTCTGGGTATGACTCACAATATTCTTTGACATCTGCATATAACCTGGGCCAAAAGAATCTCAGGGTTATTTTCTCCTTAGTTTTCTCTTTACCCAGATGTCCCCCCATTATATGACAATGGGCTAAATCTAATACCTTCCGGCAATAGGGTTTGGGAACCACTAGCTGCTCTACCTCCTCCTCCACTTGCTTTACCACCTGATACAGCAAGTTATTTTTAAGAGCCATGTAGGGGAAAAGTCACCCCTATATTAGGTTCAACAGGTTCCCCATCTATCATTTTAATGTTTTCTCTGGCTCTATTGAGTGTAGTTATTCCGTACAAAAATCATCTTTCCTGACCTCTAAGTCAGGCACCACATTCTGTCCATTCTCACTATTAAAATCACAGGTGATTTCTTGTTCATTACCCTCCAGCTGGGGTCTGGATTCCAGCTCCTCCTGCTCCCCAGCCAGTACAAAAAAAGGAAAAGGATCTTCTCCTTCCTCTGACTTTTAAGCTGTCCAAGGAAAGAGTTTTCCCTTTTGTAATCAAGAGTTCCAGTGTTTCCTCAGAAAAGGGAGCTCTGTCCTCTCGACTTCTTTTGTTTTCTCATAAGCTCCAAAAGTGGGAAAAATCTATTCCCACTAGGGCTTCATGAAGCCGTGAGGGTACCACCCCCACTGAATGTGTCACCATGCCCCAAGGGGTATCAATCTCATCTACAGCAGTCTGGTAGTCACGTGTGTCACCATGTATGCAAATAACCCCAATAGTGCTAGGGTATAACTTTGTGGGATTTACACAATCACCTTTGACTAATGTCACCACACTACCAGAATCTAGCAGAGCCGTGACTGGCTTTCCATCAACTGAAATTACACACATTTGTTTTTCCATGCATTCCTGGCATGTTGCAATACATCCACCTGTACAAAAAGAGACATGCATTTTTTCAAGTAAGCGTTATCACATTGCATTGGTTCATCATTTAGGGAACAGTTAGCAGCAATATGACCAAACGTATGGCAGCGATTACATTTTATGTGTTCTGTACCCAGTCCTCTAAACGGCCTCAGAGACCTTCCTGACCTATTGGCCAGTCTCTAGGTTTTGAGCTCATAGTCTTGTTATCTGTGGCAACAGTCTTGTAATTTTCCCCCACGCCCTTGAACCCTGGAACAGTCTTAGGCGATTTTTCTCCCCTAAAGACATTGGAGTAGGGCACGGATGGGTTCAACATGTCCTTGGCAGCAGTATATCTCTTTACCAGGTCCACCAGCTGGTTTGCAGTCTTAGGGTCCCCATGGCTGACCCACTTCCTCAAAGTGGCAGGGAGCACCCATAAAAAATGGTCCATGACCACACGTTCCACAATCTTAGGGCCCGGCAAAATCTCTGGCTGCAGCCATTTCTTGGTGAGGTGTATCAAGTCAAACATTTGGGAGCGGGATAGCTTGTCAGTACTGTATGACCACCGCTGCACACGTTGAGTCCGGACTGCAATGGTGACTTTCAGTGTCTCATAATCCTGGGCAGCATCTGGTTCTAGGTCATAATAGGCCTTTTGGGGTTCTCCCATCAGAAAGTGCACTAGCAGCCCTGCCCATTTCTCTGTTTGCTATCGTTCTCGAAAAGCAACTCTTTCAAAAGTTGCTAGGTAAGCCTCCACATCATCAGCAGGTGTCTTCTTCTGTAGGCAATAGCTTGAACGCACCATTTTCTGGCAAAGGACCTGCAGACCCCTTCTTTAACTCCACCAGGGCTTCCACAAACTGGCGATTGGTCTCCTGCTGGGCTGCAATGGCCTGGTGATTCACCTCCTGCTGGGCTGCAATGGCTTGGTGATTTGCCTCCTGCTTGGCTGCAATGGCCTGGCGATTTGCCTTGTGCTGCTGGCGATTTGCCTCCTGCAGTGGCCTGCAGCAGGGCTTTTAACATGTCCTCCATCTTTGCACTTGTTTAGGAAGATGCCCGCTGAAAATCCACCATATGTGGGGGGTTAGCTCAAAAGCTTTTATGTGTTCTGTATCCAGTCCTCTAAACGGCCTGAGAGACCTTCCTGATCTATTGGCCAGTCTCTAGGTTTTGAGCTCATAGTCTCGTTATCTGTGGCAACAGTCTTGTAATTTTCCCCCACGCCCTTGAACCCTGGAACAGTCTTAGGCGATTTTTCCCCCCTAAAGACATTGGAGTGGGGCACGGATGGGTTCAACAAGTCCTCGGCAGCAGTATATCTCTTTACCAGGTCCACCAGCTGGTTTGCAGTCTTAGGGTCCCCATGGCGGACCCACTTCCTCAAAGTGGCAGGGAGCATCCATAAATAATGGTCCATGACCACATGCTCCACAATCTTAGGGCCCGGCAAAATCTCTGGCTGCAGCCATTTCTTGGTGAGGTGTATCAAGTCAAACATTTGGGAGTTGGGACTTCCAGTGTCTCATAATCCTGGGCAGCATCTGGTTCTAGGTCATAATAGGCCTTTTGGGGTTCTCCCATCAGAAAGTGCACTAGCAGCCCTGCCCATTACTCTGTTTGCCATCGTTCTCGAACAGCGACTCTTTCAAAAGTTGCTAGGTAAGCCTCCACATCATCTGCAGGTGTCTTCTTCTGCAGGTAATAGCTTGAACGCACCATTTTCGGGCAAAGGACCTGCAGACCCCTTCTTTAACTCCACCAGGGCCTCCGCAAACTGGCGATTGGTCTCCTGCTGGGCTGCAATGGCCTGGTGATTCACCTCCTGCTGGACTGCAATGGCTTGGCGATTTGCCTCCTGCTTGGCTGCAATGGCCTGGCGATTCGCCTTGTGCTGCTGGCGATTTGTCTCCTGCAGTGGCCTGTGTGACCTGGCAATTGGTTTCCTGCAGGGTTGCAGTGGCCTGCAGCAGGGCTTTTAACATATCCTCCATCTTTGCACTTGTTTAGGAAGATGCCCGCCGAAAATCCACCATGTGTGGGGGGTTAGCTCAATGGGGATCACCTTCCCTGGAAAAAGGTAGTCCAAATGGCAGGTTTTCTTAAAATCTGACTTGTAGTCAGGTTTATTTAAAAGGTTGCATTTCAAATCAAATAAACTAAACAGAAAATATATCCTTGCCACCCAGGCATTAACTAAACATATCCAGCTTTCCTAACTCAGAGGTGAAGGGCTTTTCTCAGTCACCCACAAAACAAAGATAATGCAAACCTTTTTGTTTCAGTCACAAAGCAAAGTTCAGTTCAGCAGCTCTCTTGGGCTTTGGCTTCCTGAGTCCAGGTCAAGAGCAAAGTTCTGATCCAGACCTGCTTTCTTTATACCACCTGTTGGTGGATATGAGTGGACCGCAAAATCTGGTCCGGAACCAACCCTGCCAAGGTGGCTGGTAAAACCTAGACCAGATTCCACCTTAGTTTCCTGTAAGTGAACGCATGCGAGGTGAAACATAATGTCCATCGATCACCTCATCTTTAAAAATGCCACAATACTCACAAAGGTGCATAAGTATATGGCTTTGAATAATAGAAAATGTGATTTGCACTTGCTGCATACTACCACATTCACTCAGCCCTCCACAGGACATATTTTCTGCTATTCAAAGCCACCAAAGGGGAGCCCTCGTCTACCATTTTCTGTACACCCCTTTGGTTATTCTTGTGTGCTCCTGGCTGTTTCTGCATGCCCCGGTTACCTCAGCTCCCATGGTGGACATTGTTTGCAGTCACGGTCCACCAGTCTTGTCCATGCAGCATTCAGTACTATTGCATCTGCCCCTGAGGAGTTGGCAGTACCCAGCAAAAGCGTCGTTCTCTGATTCAATGCATTATGTCCTTACTGATGGTCCATGAGCCGTTTATTTTATCCTACCCATGTACATTATTCACATCTTTTTATGACATTGAGGCCAGTCTCTTTGTACTATTTTACCATTTGCAATGTTATGCGTTATATGGTTTATGTTATGACTGTATGTAGACTTGCTTTTACGTATATATATATATATATATATATATATATATATATATATATATAAATATATATATATATATATATATACACCTCTGATGAGATGAATTGTTACCCATGGTACAATAAATCCATGTTTTTTCATACATTGACTACTCCTTAAGCCTTGTACATCATGCCTCATTTAAAGTCCCAAACCTTTTCTTTATATGACCAGCCAATAATTTTGGTGAGTCCTTTTAGTGTGGATGGTGGAGGATCACATCGGGTGTCACTTTTTAGTGATTCAAATACACTTTAAGAAGACAACTTCTACATTGGATTTGCTGGGAGACTTTTCTTTATAACACAGTGGACTTTTTTTATATGGACTAATATCTTGCACTTTTTTTCAATAAAAGCACTGGACTTTTTTTTTCAATAAAAGCACTGGACTTTTTGTACTTTCAGCTGTGACTATTATTGTCTTGTGACGTTTAACCACTTTAGCCCCAGAAGGATTTACCCACTTTCTGACCAGGTCATTTTTTGCGATACAGCACTGCGTTACTGTAACTGTCAATTGTGTGGTCATGTGATGCAGTACCCAAATAAAATTTAAGTCCTTTTTTCCCACAAATAGAGCTTTCTTTTGGTGGTATTTGATCACCTCTGTGGCTTTAATTTATTTTTTGTTATAAACAAAAAAAGGCCGACAATTTTGAAAAAAAACAATATTTTTACTTTATGCTATAAAACATTCCCCATAAAATTTTGAAAATAATCTAATTTCTTCATCAATTTAGGCCAATATGTATTCTGCTACATATTTTTGGTAAAAAAAAAACAATAAGCGTATATTGATTGGTTTGCGCAAGAGTTCAAGAGTTATAGCATCTACAAAATAGAGGATAGATTTATGGCATTTTTATTTTTATTTTTTTTTACTAGTAATGGCAATTTTTAGTGGGACTGCGACATTGCGGCAGACAGATCGGACACCTAACTAACATTTAAAAATATGCGCTGACATTGTACAAATGGCACCGGCAGGGAACGGGTTCCGATCAGTGGCGAGCAAAGGGTTAACTGTGTTCTCTCAGTGTGTTTCTAGCTGTGTGGGGGATGGACTGCTTGGGACATCACATCCTGCATAGCAGAAAGACAGGATCTTTGTGTGATCCCCTGTCAGAATGGAGATTGCCTTGTTTTACAGGCAGATCCCCATTCTGCGGGGAACAATTTGGGGGATTGGCATCCCCACTGAACAATGGGCGTGTGCCTCCAGCGGCGCGCACGCTCCCACAAATGTATTCGCCCGGCATACACTTTCGGTGATTTGCGCAGCTGAGCCAACATGCCGCAGCATAACTGTGGCGGCTGGTTGGCAAGCTTTTAGATTGCCATATAGGTTATGCACTTTATAGGATATTATTGTTTCCAGCGTGTTAAAGTTCTTGATTGTATACACAAGTATGTCATTTCACATGGTTAGTTGGTAGGGCAAGGATTACAAGCCAGCGCTACTTGCCGTTTCTATCCAGAAGGGCCAGTATTTGATACGCTGTGCCAGTTAATTGCGCACATATTTGTGCGCATACCAATTAGCATTCGGCACCCAGTGGCCGATTCAAACTGGTCTATCAATATGAGCAGTTGCTGAATGATCTTCAGCTTGTTCCTGTGTTCCCGAGACCTGATCTGTTGTACTTGTTTATCCATGTATGACCTGGCTGGCCTTTGGACTTTGCTTCTGCTCTTGCTCTGTTACCTAACTACTCCAACCTCGGCCTGTTTACTGGACCTGACCTGCGACTCTGTACAGCTTTGCTTGGCTGTTACCGACCTTGACCCATCTCCTGGAAATGCTTTGCCTGCTGATTCGGTTCCTTGCTCCCTGGTTGCTAGTGACTGCTGCTCATCTCCTGTTTCTGCTTCTGTCTCTCGCTCTGGTGCCAAGCTGCTCCTGCATCCTGTTTTTACGAGAACTGCAACTACCAGCTCTACCCATCTACAGAGTGGACATCACCAGCCAGCTACTATGGCACTCGTGATACTCCTTGCCCTTACACTCTCTGTCTCCACCTTCAGGAGTATTGGGCGGGAGATGCAAGAGAGGCCTCCACAATGTTCCAGTCTTCACCAGGTATGTGATACCTGGTAGACGGTGTCAACAAGGCAGTGAACATGTCAGTAGAGCAAAGGTTGGTGTCAGTAGAGCAGCAGATGGTGCCAGTACGTAGAGCAGTGGACATGTGAGTAGTGCAAAGGTTAGTGTCAGTAGGGCAGTGCATAGTGTCAGTAGTTTATTATTTTTAATATTTTTTACAGTTTTACTTTTTATCATTTTTTATATTTTTTTAACAGCCCTGTTGAGGGGCTTTGGTGAAATATTAGGGGTCTAAACTGACCCCTACTGACTGGCACCATCTGCTGCCCAGATAAACATTAATTACTCCTGTGCCTTCCCCTGGCTCCCAGCTGAACAGTTGGAGCCCACAGCCACATTCTGGTCTGAATAATGTGTCTGGGTTTCAGGCAGACTGAAACCCGGCACATGATTCTAAACCCAGACTGTATAGGAGAATGCCGTACTGGTGGCAACCCTACCCACAATGAGTTCCTGCAAGCCTGATAAAGAGACACAGTTCTCCTTTCAGGTCAGTGGACATACCGCATCACTACACTTACCAACACAGTAGCACTTCTCTTGTTATCTATGCTGGATGTATTTCTCAAGACCTGAACTTATTTTTATGTATAAACACTGCCCAGTAGCACTTCACTTGCATTCTGGAATTGATTCTTATTCTGCCATTGCACAACTTCCCATCAGAGTTGCTGTCCGTTAAATTATGGGCAGCCTGTAAATTTCAGCCCATTTTCGGGCTGCCCGTAAATGTCCGTCACGGGCAGCGGTGCCCCGTAAAAAAGATGGCTGCAGCGGGCTGACGTGCAACTGCGCATGCGCTGTTCCGAAGCTTGTTGGGCTTGGAAAAGTTTGAATACACTTGCCCATTTTCCGCAGGCGGGCGCATGCATAGTGACGTACTGGCGCCACTCAGCACCATTTTTGAATGACACTCAGTCTCGGTGGCCGTGCTGCGGCCACAGAGGAGGACATGACAAGACAGTGACGTGACAGTCTCATGTGAGGAGGGGGCAGAGAGGAGGAAATTACTGTGGGGGGTGAAGGCCTGGGCAGAGGAGGACAGTGCTTCTGTGGTGGTGGCTGATGAAGGGGGCAGAGGATGACAGTGCTGTGGGGGGTGAAAGGGGCAGACTTCAGAAGATGACACTGCTATGGGGGGTAAAGGGGGCAGAGGAGGGTGGTGCTGTGGGAGGGTGATGTGAAGGGGGGCAGATTAGTATACTAATGTTGGGGGAGGTGATATGCTTCATGATATGAAGGGGGGCAGAGAAGGACCCAGCTTGTGGGGGGCAGAGGAGGACATTACTGTGGGGGGAGTGTGAAGAAAGGAGGCAGAGGAGGACACTACTGAGTGGGGCAGTGTTGCCAATGACTTGTACAAAATATGGCTGTCAGCAGCCTCTAACCATCTCCTGTACCATGTCTGCAGTCTCTGACCATCTCAAGTACCATGTTCGCATCCTCTGACCGTCTCCTGTATCATGTCCGCAGCCTCTGACCATCTCCTGTATCATGTCTGCGCATCCTCTGACCATCTCCTGTACCATGTCCGCAACCTTTGACCATCTCCTGTACAATATCTGCGCAGCCTCTGACCATCTCCTGTACCATGTCTGCAGCCTCTGACCATCTCCTGTACCATGTTCGCAGCCTCTGATCATCTCCTGTACCATGTTCGCAGCCTCTGACCATCTCCTGTACCATGTCCGCAGCCTCTGACCATCTCCTGTACCATATCCGCAGCCTCTGACCATCTTCTGTAACATGTTTGCAGCCTCTGACCATCTCCTGTACCATGTCCGCAGCCTCTGTCCATCTCCTGTACCATTTGTGCAGCCTCTGACCACCTGTATCATGTCTGCAGCCTCTAATCACCTCCCGTATCATAGAAACATAGAAACATAGAAAAGTGATGGCAGAAAAAGACTGAGTAGTCCATCGAGTCTGCCCCTTTTTATTTATTTATTTATTTTTTTTTTACATTAATCTTGTTGTCTGACTATAGATTTATGTTTATCCCAAGCATGTTTGAAGCCATTTACTGTTGACTGTCTCACAACCTCTGTTGGTAGTTTATTCTAATTATCAACCACCCTTTCAGTAAAATAATACTTTCTAACATTAGTTTTGAACTTCCTTCCAGTTAGTTTGAGGTAATGTCCCCATGTTCTTGATTTTGGTTTCATATTGAAAAGACTACCCTCCTGAACCTTATTCACCCCCTTGATGTATTTAAAGGTTTCAATCATGTCTCCCCTCTCCCTTCTTTCCTCCAGACTGTACATATTAAGTTCCTGAAGTCGCTGTTGATATGTTTTATCCCCCAGACCTTTCACCATTTTTGTTACCCATCTCTGAACTCGTTCTATCTTATCAATATCTTTTTGTAAGTGTGGTCTCCAGAACTGGACACAGTATTCTAAGTGAGGTCTCACTAAAGATCTATATAGAGGAATCAGAACCTCCTTCCTCCTGCTGGTGATCCCTCTACTGATACATCCCAAAATTCTATTTGATTTTCCCACTGCCTGCTCACACTGTTTGCTCATTTTGCAATCATCTTAAATAAGCACCCCCAAATCTTTTTCTTCTGTAGTGCTGGCTAACACTGTACCCCCAATGCTGTACTCTCTGATGGAATTCTTTTTCCCTAGATACATTATTTTACATTTAGAAATATTGAACTGCAGTCTCCACTGCTTTGACCAATCTTCCAGCAATGCCAAATCATGTTCCATGTTACAGACACCTCCAGGGATATCAACCCTATTACACACCTTTGTATCATCAGCAAAGAGACATACATTGCCCAACAAACCTTTAGTTATATCACTTACATATAGGTTAAATAGAACAGGACCCAGTACAGAGCCTTGTGGTACCCCACTAGTGACTGGTCTCTGTTCTGAGTGAACCCCATTTACAACCACACTCTGGGGTCTTCTCTTTAGCCAACTGCATATCCACTGAACCATCCAAGGGTTAAGGCCCAGCTTGAACAACGTTTATATTAGATCATTATGTGGAACTGTATCAAATGCCTTGCTGAAATCAAGATACGCTATGTCCACAGCACCACCCTGCTCCAAAACACTGGTAATATAGTCAAAGAATTCAATCAGATTTGTCTGGCACAATCTGCCCTCAGTAAAGCCATGATGCTTTGGGTCCAGCAAGCTGTGTATTTTTAGGTGATCAATAATCTTTCTTTTCAGAAGTGATTCCATTGCTTTGACTACAATTGGTGTTAAACTCACTGGCCTGTAATTGCCAGCTTCTACCTTGCTGCCCTTCTTGTGGATAGGTACAATATTAGCTATTCGTCAGTCATGGGGAACTTCTCCTGTTAGAAGAGATTTATTTAAAAGATTTGTTAATGGTCCAATTACTATATCGCAAAGTTCTCTTAGAACTCTGGGATGAATACCATCATCCTCAGCTACCTCTGTCTCCAGAAATCCTAGACATGAACCATCATTACTAGAACCAATATGATTCCCTAACTTGTTATCATTAGTGCAGTCTATTTCTGAGAAGACCGAACGGAAGTAATTGTTTAAATGGTTTGCTACATCCTGGTCTCCCTCAACATATGTGTTGTGCACAGTTTTCATTTTAGTGATCCCCTTGTATTTTTCCTTCTATCACTAATGTACCTAAAAAAGTTTTCATCTCTTTCCTTAATAGACTTAGCAATTTCCACCTCTTTCTGTGCTTTTGCAGCACCGATAATGTGTTTGGCCTCCTTTTATCTACTTTTATACTCCTCTATGTCAGCTGCACCTCCTGTTTCCTTGAATCTTATATGTGCCATTTTTTTCCCTTTACTATCCTACTTACCTCTTTGGTGAACCATATTGTTTTTTTCTTCCGTTTATTCTTACTAACTTGCCTGACATATAATCTAGTTGCCTCCACGATGGTAGACTTTAATAGTGCCCACTGATTACTGATTACTTACTCCTGTCATGTCCACAGCCTCTAACCATCTCTTGTATCATGTCTGAAATCTCTGACCATCTCTTGTCTTTTATCATATCTACAGTCTCTGAGGGGGAGTCTGGAGAGAAGTCAAGCGTGGGAGTGCCGCCAGGATGGGGGTCAGACATGTGTGGACTGTGGAGAGGAGGCTATACTATAAAAGCAGAGCCACCAAGCTGGAGCCGTCTGACTGAGCCCTGCACGGTGCACCTGAGAGGAGGTCAGTGACAGTGCCGCCAGGCCTGAGGGGGTCACTGATGTAAGAGGGGAGTGAATACAATAATGTAAGGGGGCACTGATATAAAGGGCCCTCCTTATAGCAGGAACCCTGCCCCCCTTACTTTAGTGTATTCACACTGCGGAAGAACTGAAGAGAGGTCTGAGGGGGAGTCTCTGACATCTATACTATTTTCTGTTCTCTACCAGTCTCTAAAGTCTGTACTATGTTCTCTACCAATCTCCGACACCTGTACTGTCCTCATTCATTAGTCATTAGTCACCCGTGATAATTTCAGATGGTAGCACCTCCGT
>BLSH010345930.1:2576185-2597789 GCA_018402905.1 Glandirana rugosa | reverse complement strand
GATGTATATATCCTCAGTCAGCATCCAGATGGACAAAGTGTCAGGAACTTAATCCATCCTCAGTACCCCCGATGGGGTAAATACTGCATGAAAAAGGCTCACTGGGAGCCAAAAAGAAGCTAATATAATGTAGCATTTATTGGATTCCACTAGTAGTACATGTACAAAATGGCTAGTAAAAACAATTATACAACACATGTGAAAAAAATGCAGCCCCTACCATGAGGCTGCAAGAATAAAAACATCAGTGCATAGCACTTTCGCTGACGCGCGTCGTGCTCATGCACATTGTCGCACATCAGCCTATCCCTTTGACAATATACATGGGCACAAACCTTTTTCGCCTACACAGGAAGTTCAAGCCCTTTTGGGGGGTTACCCAATGTCTTGATAACTTCCAATCTGGATAAGAGACTGATTGAAGAGACTCAATCTATTTGTTCACATATACATTTTTTTCACTATTTGCTGTTTCTTTTTGCTGTACATTATTTTTTGATTGCTAAACTTTAAATAAGCTTTAACGTTTATTTTCTTCAGCAATGAAGTCTTGCGTGGTGAGGGTGCATACATGCCATGGCGGGTGAGTGCATTACTTATTGTTTTCTTTGAAACAATTGTACCTGCTAATTCCAGGTCTTTCTGAAGCTCTCCACAAGTGCTCTTTGCCTCTTGGACAACTCTTCTGACAACTCTTTTCACTCCTCTGTCAGAAATATTGTGAGGAGCACCTGGTCGTGGCTGGTTTATGGTGAAAAAGGGATTTTATTATAACTTACCGTAAAATCCTTTTCTCCGAGTTCACTGACAGACGCAGCTCTTCTTGACTTTGTGGGGTTTTATGTTCGTCTTACCAGGAGTTAACTAGGCAGGGAAAGAATTCAGCTGGCCCCTCCCCTGGGGGCCGTCCTCCTTTCCTACATTAAAACCCACCCCCTCACAGAGGAACTCTCCAGTTTGTACACAAGCCGTACCAAAACAGAGCCCAGAGGGGTGGGTGCTGCGTCTGTCAGTGAACTCGGAGAAAAGGATTTTACGGTAAGTTATAATAAAATCCCTTTTTCTCCTACGTTCACTGACAGACGCAGCTCTTCTTGACTTTGTGGGGACGTCCCCAAGCTGTGTCAAAAAAGAGGGGTGGGTAAACGCAAAAACAACTGTACCCAAGTGAACCTCTGAAGAGGCGCCAGTCGCGCCTACACTGCCGCCTGCAGAACCTTGCGGCCAAAAGCAGCTGTTAGGTACCTGGTAGTGAGCCTGACGGTCGGGGGTGGCCTCTCCTACGACTCCGGTTTGTGGGACCGCTGGAGTTGGGAACAACGGTCACAGGAGCACGGTGGGGTAAGAGTGCCTGTAGAAGTCCAGGAGTATCCGTCAGCAGCGGACAGGAGATGTGCTGGAAGGGTGCTGATGTTTAGAGCAGGATACTTGTTGGTCGCAGGCACAGTAGCAGAGTCAGGGACGAGCAGGGTCGGCAACGGGCAGGCAGCAGAGGTACAGAAGGATGAGGCGGTCGGATGGTCGTAGGCAAGCCAGGGGTCGGTACAGGCAGAGTTCAGGCAAGGTCAGGCAGGCCGGGTCACAGGAATCAGATAACGGGTAGCAGAACACTCAGGAAAACAGGGCACACGCTGTAGATCAGGCAGCATCTGCTTACAGGAAGCAGGAAGTTTAAATAGAGCTGTTCCTCTAAGAATTAGAGAAAACCACAACCAAGTGCTATTAACCCTCCGCACCATCTTCTAACAGTCCGGCTTGCATGGAGTATACTGGCAGTGTGCAGAGCTCAGCTTGCGGAGAGTGTACTCTCCGTGCTCCGGCGACATCCTCCGTCTCCTTCAAGATAGGCGTCCAATAGGATCGCCTGTCTTCTCCGCCAATCAACCTACGGCTCTAATGAGATGCTTCATGGACACCACCCGCCATGGTAATTCATGCGACTGGCGCCACAAAGGGGCTGGCCGCATGAATGGAGTGGTGGTCACGGTCGGCCATGGATAGATTCATGCTATTCATGCTAACCCTTGTTAGCGAGCACAGAGGTAAGACGTTTCTTGTAGTTGGTTACCAGGTTTGCACACATCTCAATAGGGATTTTGGTACAGTCTTCTTTACAGATCTTCTCTAAATCCTTAAAGGAGTTGTAAACCCTCAAGGTTTTTCACTTTAATGCATGCTATACAATATCTGTACTTTTCTAAAAACGTTTGTTCTCTTTATCTATGGTATCAGCAATATGCAGCACTCTTAGGACTCCTGAGGAAGCTCTTCTGGGCGAAACATGTAGAGCAGATGTTGCTGCACTGCTATACAAATTGCATGTCATGTCACAACTTGTTATGAAATAAAAATTTGGATTGTTATTTTACCTGTCAAGTAGAGCCTGGTTTATGCAGAGGAATGCCTCCCTTGCACCTCTGACTCAGGGCTCCTGATAGAGTATACAGTTAGCGTAGGTGTGCAGAGTCTGCTGGTAAATGTGATTTGCCATTGGGCTGCTGATCAGTAGTCCGCCCGATGGCAGCGGGTCACCGTTGGTAATAGCAGGCTGGTATTTAGCTGAAAAGCAGATCCTAACAGGTATCTGGAATGTAAGCAGAGTCAGACAGGCCGGGTCATACACAAATTATCAGATCAAAGTACAGATGCAGAGGCAGGAGAATGGTCAAAGAACAAGCCGAGGTCGATGCAGGTGGAAAATAGTCCACTAGTCCAGGAATAGTCAGGAACAAGCTGGGTCAATAATTCAAGAGCAGGTACAGATACCGGAAACAGGTTTACTCACAGAACGCTGTAGATGAGACAGCACTGGTCCTGGGTTCTGATCCAGCTTAAATAGCCCATTTGCTGCCCTTATCTGTCACGGAATGTGCCGCGCACATTCAGCATTTTCGTGCATGCGCACATGCCTTCCAGGCATTCAGGGAACAGGGAATATTCTATGGCTATTAACCTGTCTGCTGACAGAGCCTTCCTGACATTAGCTTATGTGTAAACGTGTGATCTTTTGGCACCTTGACAGTCAAGTTTTTTGTTCGTATTGCTTCCATTCATGCAATTCATTGTGCACTATTGTAATTGGTTACAGTGATCACATGGCACAGACAGGGCCAATCACAGCTCATCTGAACCATGTGATTAGCTGTGGCCAATCATCACTGTAAAAAAGTGTACTAATGTGTTTAGGGGGACTTTACTGATACTCCCTTTGTCATGGCTTGTGCATATAGGGGTTGTGAGAAAATTGGACTGAGAATAGGTACCCTGAAGAAGATTTCTCTAGCACAGATTAAGGACCTGCTCTGGTCATTGGTATAGCAGCCGGCTAGACTGGCAACCAGAGCAGGCAGAAAGGATTTCTCTTATTTTGGAGAAATTCCTCTCACTTCCTGTTGTGTATATGTAATAAGACTTGAAGGGAACTCTCCCCAATAGGGCACAGATGGAATATTAGCCCTTTTTTACTCCATCCAAACAAAAAAAAATACTATTGGATTTTTTAAGCCAGAACAGGTGAAAGATAGAAGGTCAATTTGTATGTATCATGGTTAGCTTGAATATTTAAAGTAAATATAGAACCATTCATTTATAGGTGATTAGTGTCTGCAGTTAATAGTGCATAAGTAGCAGCACCATAGGCGTGCGCACAGGGTGTGCTAGGTGTGCATGGGCACACCCTAATCACCCTGTGCTGGGCAGATTCCCCCTGCCGTTTTGCTGCAGAGAAAGGGACTGGGGAATCTCTGTCCTCAGTCCCTTTCTTTGTCTCAAAGTGGAACATCATCCCCTGATATTTCACCAAAGCCCCCCCAATGGGGCTCCTAAAAAAATGTAAAAAACAATAAAATTGTGAAAAAAATGAAAAAATTATTGTGAAAAAAATAAATTGTAAAAAGTAATAATAAAAAAAATATATAAAAAAACGACTGAGACCAATCTCTGCCCCTTTGACACCATCCACTGCTCACCGACAATGTCCATTGCCCTACTGATATATATACACACACACACGCATGCATGCGTGTTTGAGTTTTGGGGTGCACACCCTAATGCAATAGTGCTGCGCACACCTATGAGCAGCACGTTAGGATGAATGTGTGTCTTCTTTAATCCTTACAGTGAGAAAGTCTCCTAGACCTTGTGGCAATACAGAAAGTTACATTGTGATTACAAATCAGTAAGTAGACTTTGTATAACACTCTCACATACAGTATCTCACAAACGTGAGTACACCCCTCACATTTTTAAAAATATTTTATTATATCTTTTCATGTGACAACGCTGAAGAAATAACGCTTCAAATAACTACAATGTAAAGTAGTGAGTGTACAGCTTGTATAACAGTGTAAATTTGCTGTCCCCTCCAAATAACTCAACACACAGCCATTAATGTCTAAACCGATGGCAACAAAAGTGAGTACACCGCTAACTGAAATGCACCTCATGGCAAAGAACTCTCTAAGCATCTGAAAAAAAGAACTGTTGCTCTACATAAAGATGGCCTAGGCTATGAGAAGATTACCAAGACCCTGAAACTGAGCTGCAGCACGGGAGCCAAGTCCATACAGTGGTTTAACAGGACAGGTTCCACTCAGAACAGGCCTCACAATAGTCGACCAAAGAGGTTGAGTGCACGTGCTCAGCGTCATATCCAGAGGTTGTCTTTATGAAATAGACGTATGAGTGCTGCCAGCATTGCTGCAGAGGTTGAAGGGGTGGGGGGTCAGCTTGTCATACACCGCAAACTGCATCAAATTGGTCTGCATGGCTGTCGTCCCAGTGGGAAACCTCTTCTAAAGATGATGCACAAGAAAGCCCGCAAACAGTTTACTGAACACAAGTAGACAAAGGACATGGACTACTGGAACCATGTCCTGTGGTCTGATGAGACCAAGATAAACCTATTTGGTTCGGATGGTGTCAAGCGTGTGTGGTGGGAACCAGGTAAAGAGTATAAAGACAAGTGTGTCTTGCCTACAGTCAAGCATGGTGGTGAGAGTGTCATGGTCTGGGGCTGCATGAGTGCTGCCGGCACTGGGGAGCTACAGCTCATTGAGGGAACCATGAATGCCAACATGTACTGTGACATTCTGAAGCAGACCATGATCCCCTCTCTTCAGAGACTGGGCCGCGGGGCAGCATTCCAACATGATAACAACCCCAAACACTCCCCCAACACAAACACTGCCTTGCTAAAGAAGCTGGGGGTAAAGGTGATGGACTGGCCAAGCATGTCTCCAGACCTAACCACTATAGAGCATCTGTAAGGCATCCTCAAATGAAGGTTGGAGGAGTGCAAGGTCACTTGGCTAACATCCAGAAGCTCTGTGATGTTGTCATGGAGGGGTGGAAGAGGACTCCAGTGGCAACCTGTGAAGCTCTGGTGAACTCCATGCCCAAGAGAGTTAAGGCAGTGCTAGAAAATAATGGTGGCCACACAAAATATTGACACTTTGGGCCCAATTTGGACATTTTCACTTAGAGGTATACTCGCTTTTGTTGCCAGCAGTTTAGACATTAATGGCTGTGTGTTGAGTTATTTTGAGGGGACAGCAAATTTACACTGCTATACAAGCTGTACACTCACTACTTTACATTGAAGTGTTGTTTCTTCAGTGTTGTCACATCAAAAGATAAAATAAAATATTTACAAAAATTTGAGAGGTGTACTCACTTTTGTGAGATACTGTATGTTTGGACAAACTAAAAGCATATTCAGTAAGTTTCTGCAATACATACACATTTCTGCTGTGGGCTACAGTGTTAATATTTCTGCTATGGGCTCGTTTATTTAGCAATAACCTTGTTATTATTTAGGAGAGCAAAGTAATATATACATTATATTATTGTAATTCTTTGTTTTAATGATATTGTCTTACAATTTAATTTTTGATGCAATCAACAGACAGAAATGTAGGAAAACACACGTCTTTCTACATGGTTAGTGTTATTTAAAAAAATATTGGTACTGTAGGAAAAAAGTATAAAAATTGTTTTATAATTTTTATGCTTAAAATGGCACTAAAATTATGATTCTAGTTCAAAGCATTGCAATTTACAAATGTGATAAAGGCATTTTTTAAAAATTTTATATTTTGTTTAATGTGACACAAAAAAAAAAAACGCAGTAAAGAGAAAAACAAAAAAGAAAAAGTTTAAATGTTAATGTTTAAAAAAAAATAGAACTAAACAATCGGCATTAACATAATAACCAGCGGCGGCCCGTCCATACGGGGCAACGCCCCCCCCCCCCAATTCACGCGCCCGGCCTCTAATTTACATGCAGGATGCCGGACGCATGAATTCCAATGGGGGAAGGGGTTTAGAAGTGGAGTTTAGAAGCACGTGATTAAAGCCAGAGACTCTAATTGGCTTCAAAGAAGGGTGGGCTGGCAGAGCACTGCGGCCCGAGCCAACCCAGTTGTGTGACAATAGCAAATTAATATTTGCTATTTTCTTCCTGATTCTCCTCCTGGCCAATCCCGGCTCAGGAAGCGGGTCCTGAGACGCGATTGGCCGAGAGGAGAAATCCTATTGGCTACCGAGGAGGAGGAGGGAGGTGACGCAGGGGAGGCCGCGCTGCTTTGAAGCCAAGGAAGGAAGAGACGGAAGGTGAAGCTGCCGCCCGGAGGAAGCCCGCGACCTAGATGGGGTAAGTGCAGGGACCACTCGACCGACCGAACGGCCGCCACTGATAATAACTGTGGGAAAAAGGGAAATACGGAGTAAATTAGGGTGACCTAAGTGGTGATAAGGTTTTACATAGAAACGTATTATTGAAAAAATAAATAAATAAGATTGTTTTAACTTACATTATATACAAATCAAAAGTCACCCTTTTGATCTGCATATAAATGGAACAGAGTAAATACAAACTAACAGTAATGTTACTTTGTATCTCTGATTCCAAGTCTGAACTTGAAGGGGTATTTTTTGCAGCAGTGGCTGTAATAGATGCTGTATAACATTTTGGTATAACATTTTGACAGCCAGGAATTGCCAACAAATGCTGCAGGGGGACTTGGCAGGGAAGAAGGACGGGATGTGTACTTTGATGATGTCATGAAACCATAGTAAACATTCTGTCATGTAACCTAAGCAAACGTTCATGTCTTATCTGTTGCCTACCTTTGCTGCATGTGTTCAGTTAAAGGCCGGGCCTCCCTTACCTGTGAGCTTTAGTAGGGCCTCCTCTGCTGGCCTCCGCCCCAGGCCTTAATTGGTAACAGGATATAAGCCTGGCAGTAAAGGCTGCATGGCTGATCAATGTTTGTTTGTGTTTAGCTTCAGTGTGATTGCCTCCTCCGGTTGCATGAGTCTTATCCGTGTTCTGATCCTAGGCTTGTCTGACTATCCCTTCCTGTGTGATACCTCGATATTCGGCTTGTTTTAGGGTTTTCTCCTGTCTGCTTGTAGCCCTGACCCTTTGCTATTCCTCTTGCTATTCTTGCTTATTCCTGGGCTGCAGCTTCCCCTCTTCCACCTGTAGCCAGCCGAGCCTGAGCTAGGGGACCCTGGGGGCTGCGACCTGGATCCAGTTGCAGTCAAATCCATCCTCACCACCAGAGGCTCTGGTGAATACCCACTGGCTCTTAGAATCCACGCCCTGGGGAAACCGATGCACTAGCTCCCTGTGTTCCAGTGTCCGTGCTCTAGGGGGCCCTCTCCCTGTATCAGCCGGTACTGCTCAGCAGCAGCCAGCCATAGGTCCACAACCTTGCAGTGCACATCGCAACCTTAGCATGCGCTTCACACTTCAGTGGTGCGCTTCCTGCGGTGCGCATCCATCACCTGACCCTAGGTGCCGTGACAGATGAGGTTTATTCTAGTGTGTATAACATACCACAAACGTAACATGTCCACACAGATGCTGCAAGTACACAAATAAATCTTGATTTTGCCAGCAAGTAGAGTAGAAAACACGGCCTCTGCTGCCCTAAAATTCCATGCAGTGTTATCAGCCCTGTCCAAGTTCTCTTCTGTTGGACTACTTTTTATTTCCAAACCATAAGAGAAAGGTCAGCATACCATATAGCTCATCCTGTCCACCAGTTCCAGGAAAGGAAGAATTTCACCTGCACCCCTGGAAGACGTTGCTTGTGCCAGCCACACACTGTCTCTTCCTTATGATTTTTTTCGCCCTGTAAGAAGCTTAATCATAGATTCCATGACTAAGTCTCTTTAGTCAAATAATTTTTTATTCAAGACATTTTCAGAGTATAACAAGAAATAAAACAGTTCAATTTATAAAACCTTGTAAAATGTTACACTGAAGTAAAAAAGGAGAAACATTCGGGCAATAGACAATAGAAAGCATATTTGTACCTGTGAATATTTTGCGATGAATACAGTAGAAGCCTACGTTTTTAATAATGAAATGACTACAATCGTGTATAAATTAATCACATTTAGAAAAAAAAAAAAGGAATAAGAAAAAAGAGAACGCTTAACTAACACAATACCAATAAGAGATGTGACATGCAGCCAGGCTAGACTAGCTCATCACTGATATAAGTCTAGGAAGCCCCTGGGTGGTGGGGTGGGGGGGGGTCAAGTACCAAGAAAAATAAATAACAAAAAAAACAATTTGTATATCGGGTTCACTTGGAGATGATAGCTCGGAAGTCAGCAGAGTCGCTATAAGCCCTTCAGCAGGTCCAAGTAGTGCAGGATTTTCTCTGGGTCTGCATTATCCTCCATCATGAGAGTCTCTATAGCCATAATGTCATTGAGTATCTGGGCCCATTCAAGGATATGAGGAGGTTCAGTAGTTTTCCACTGCTTGGAGATAGAAACACGTGCAGCCAGCATGACCTAAGGTTCCCTTTTAGATGCTAGAGAAGGACCCAGGAATCATCAGGAGGGCATTTTCATGAGAAACCCGGACATCAGAAATACACATCGCTGTATAAGAAATAAAGACTTTTTGCCAAAATGTAGAGATCAGGTGACACCCCCACCAAATATGAAGAAAATAACCCTCACTCTCCCCACACCTCCAGCAGGTCTTAGGAAAGAAGAAGGAAACATATGATGTAGGCCTACTGGGGTCGCGTACCAAAAGGATAACATTTGTTAGCTTTTTTTCCTGGAAAAAAGAGGACATAGAGAGTTTATGTGTGAAGATAAAGCATTTCTGCCAATTGTCTGCCTGGAATGATCTGCTTAGAGAGGTTTCCCATTTATCAATAAACAATGGGTTAATCTTGGAAGTCTCCCTACTCAATACTCCATACAAGAGAGAAACATTGTAACCTGGGAGATCAGGCCATGAGAATAGTAGGTCCAGAGGAGTAGCAGAAAGTGAATTGAGGGTCACATTTAAGTCAATGAAGAAAACAGGTCAAATGTGTGAAAGAAAGTCAGTCAGAAGGGGCATCCGTTAGTGTGCAGCCTAAGTCACTGGAGACAGTATCATCTAGATGGAAATTACGTAGTTGTGGCCACTGCATGTGCAAGAGGGAGGCAATTATACCAGTCTGTATTCCAGGACCAATTGAGGGATTATTAAAAATTGTAGTGTGGCAGACCCAACCGGGACAGGGGCTTTTGGAGAATACTGCAGGGTAGTCTCTTGCCTACTGACTACGGGTACTGGCTTTTGAGGGGGCTCTATTCTTTGGGAGATGTGTGTCTGTGGGACCCTTGGAGTGTTTTTTTAATTTGGGTCCATGTCTCCCAAAACACACAGAACTCTGGAAACCTAGGACCTGGATACAGATTTGAGGCCTCTGTGCCCAAACTAGCAAAAACTGCTTCAACCCCCTTCTAGACTCTAAGCAGAAGTTTATAATCAGTTCAAACAACCTGATGCTGGTGTCTCATCCTGCTTTGTGTAAATATTACTGTTAAAAGTTTGCATGGTTTAAGATACTGTGATCAAGCTCTTATCTGATTTTGTGTGGTAACAATTCTGTGTGAGTTTTCCATAAAGAGTTCCAGTTTAGGCCTAAGCTAGTGTCATCTAGCTGTTGGGTGCAAATGTCAGCTATAATATCTGGTTCCAGAGTGGAGAAATCTGTATCTTGGCGGAAGCACCCAAGCGGGGTGTTAGGCAGTCCATCACATTTGGTTGGCAACAGGGGGATATGCTTCCTTCCTATGGGCAGTCTAAACCACCACCTGGACCCAGTGTCAGGTAATATCGAAGAAGTGTTCCAGGAGCCTGCCACCATGGAAGCGGATTTCCATTGATCTGCTGGGAGCTCTGGATGGAGGCTCTCCAAGTGGAGCAAGACTATCATGGAAAGGTCTTCCCTACGTCCATGGATCAGTACTGGCTGCAGTTGAACTTGCAAATACCATTCCTAGGAGAGCATCTTCGGGAGGAATGGCTGACAGAGCTGGATAAGTTGGTTCAGACGGAAATGGTGCTGGACGATGGGTATTGGGTGCTGCAATGGTATGCTACCCAAGTGTGCCCATGGCTGAAGAACAGTAATCCCATAGAAGGCTATGACTTTGGCGGCCTGGGATTGATTTTTGAGATGTTTCAGGAGGATCCGCATTTCAGTAGTGCAGCGAAGTGGAGATGGGAGTACATCTAAGATTATAGGGAGTTGAAACTTCCCAATGAGCTCGGATTGAGCCGTGACTTGGACTTTATAGTTACACAAGGATGGGAGCTGGAACAAGCATATAAAAGACTGTGCAATGAATCTGTCCCAGATGGCAAGGAGGTGCGAAACCAAAAAAGGTAAAGTAGAGGAGTTGGCGTGTTGAGCAGGGGCAATCCAGGGTAATGCCCGTAATTCAAGCGATAAAAATGCTTGTTCCAGTTTGACTATGCGCTTATCATGGGGATGATAAAACCAGTCATAAAGCCTATATAACATGGCAGCACAATGGTAGAGGAAAAAATGAGGGAGGCCCAGGCTGCCTGCCTCCTGCCACCTTGGGTTTTTCAAAACGGGGTCAACAAGATCTCCAAACAAAGTCTATAACCTGAGATTGAATGTGGGTAAAGAATCTTTTGTTTCAGGTTTTTAATTTGGAAAGGGAACTCCCTCTGTAGCTGAGTCTAGACAGGGAGGGGGAGAGCGATATTCAATAGTTCAGATTTAGAAGCTTTGACTTTGAAATCGCTAAGGTCTCCAAATTGTTATAATTCTCGCATCACATTGGGGAGACTAATGGTTGAGTCAGAAACAATAATTAATGGTTCAGAAACAATAGGAGATCATCAGTAAAAAGCACCAAATTGTGAGACCCCTCCCCTAATTGGAGACCTTAAATGGAATCATTAAATTATTAATAGAATCCCTAAGAGCAACCACTAAATGCTCCACAACGAGAACATATAAGAGAATAAGAGAGGCGACAGGGGACAACCCTGGTGGGTGCCATTCTGAGTGCTGAATGATTCTGAAAGGGTGCTATTAGAGAGTATCCTAGCTGACGGATTATGGTAAAGGGCCATAATTTTGTGTATTAGAGTATCACCTAAGCCTATTTGGTGCAGCTTGGGACTCTGTTGACAGGTTTTCATTCTTGTCAGAACTTCTCCATCAGTACAATTCGATGGAAATTCAAAAGCAGCTTGAAGCAGGTTGGTGCAGCTTAGGAGGTTAATTGCAGGTCAGTGTGCCTGTCAATAAACTCTAAATAATCTTAGAAGCATTTCAAACTAATCTCAAATAGAAGTGGATTTCAGTTCAATTTTCAGCTGAAAATTCTGCTGGATTGGGTAACAAATAGACAGGAGATGACAGAGACATCTCAGACGAAACGTGACAAAATGCTTCAGTTTCTAGTTATTATATTTGTCAGTTTCTAGTTATCATATTAATATATTTATCATATATTTTTCAGCACTTGCAGTGGATATAGACTGTTACATATCAACAGCATTTCCTGTACCAGTGGAGTTTACAAATGTTCTTACCTCATACAGACAACTTACTAACCTTTGGGTAGAAAGCAATAAGCCTCTCTGTAAATTTTTGTATTGTCAAAAAAAAAAAACGGAACTAATGCAAAGAGACACAGGCAGAATATAACAGCTCCGATCATGCACTGCAACGTGCATGATTTTATTCCAAGATCTTAGTTCTGTAAGGCATCAGGGCTAACCACTAAACCTCTGATCCCCCCAGTCAGGTGTACCTTCTGACAGAACACCTGTTTTTGTTTTACAGATGGGCTACTGGAAGGACAATTTCCTTAGTTAGTGGTGGGGCACTCACCTACATCGGTCTCCACCACTTTTCTGAAGATTAGCAATAAAGCACTGGCCAATGGACTCCTTCTGTAGACCTTTCTACTCTCTCCCGTGTACTCTTGATCTAACACAGCAAAGTTTGAAGGGAACAGTTTATGTACCTAGGTAGGAAAGAATATAAATAAATACAAATTAGTATAAGGTATTGTATGTGAAACTGGGTGAATGTGCGCATCTGGGTTGTCGATCTAAAGCAAATACATGTACTATATTGAATCTGTACATTTCAACCTTTTTGTTAGATTTTATAGCAAAAAAAAAGTTAATTGAAGCACCACACCACTGGTAAAAGGTCCAGATACGATTCCAGTAAGGGTCTGGGGGACAAGCAAAAGAGTATCCAATGTGTTTCAGGGGTCCAAAAACACCCACTTCATCAAGGCTGGAAATAACAGTACAGTATCCTCTCATCAAGGCTATAGTTTAACCCTTCCAGATCCGCGCTATTGCCGAAGTACGCGCTGCGTGGGCGTGCCCGCGGGTCGGGCAGACACGATGTCCGCTCGTGACCCTCGATTGCCTGTCAGAGCTGCAGAACAGGGAACTGCAGATGTAAACTAGGCGGTTCTCCATTCTGTGAAGGGGGACATAAGAGATCTACTGATCCCTGTGATCGGGATCAGTGAGATCTGTTATGTCCCGGCCAGCCCAGCCCCCCCATAGTTAGAAAACATACAGGGAACACAGTTAACCCCTTCACTGCCCCTTAGTGTTAACCCCTTCACTGCCAATGACATTTATACAGTAATCAGAGGCTATTTCAATTTCTGATCGCTCTATAAATGTCATTGGTCCCAAAAAAATGTCAAAAATGTCCCACATGTCTGCCCCAATATTAAAGTCCTGATAAAAATCACAGATTGCTGCCATTACCAGTAAAAAAAAACAGTGTTCACTGTGTTCATTTACAAAAGGAAGCGGCCGGTAAATTGCACATTAACCAGACCTTTCCCCCCGCTCTCCATGCCGAAACATCCCCCTCAGCAGCTGATGGGAGAGAGGAGAAGCCAGCAGCACTGCGGGGGGGTAACATGTGGGAAAGCCCAGGCAGTAGGGGGAATTGGCACCGCACAGAGTGCTTAGGGTGTGCCCCCCTCCGCACGCCTACTAGAACCATGCAATGTGTTCTTTATAATTATTTATTTTTATTCTATATTTACAATTTATAAAAAAAAATCAATTAGGGCAGTAAGTATAAAAAATAAAATCAACCATTATGTCCAAGCCGTGCTCTGCTTCTCCCCCCCCCCCCCCTTGTTGTCCGGGTGCGAGTTGGCGTTTGAGTATCCGCTCGGATAGATGCTGCAGATCGCTTAGCGGCATATAGGCGTCCCCATCACTGCCCTGTTTCCTCCTTTAGGTCGGATCCTTGCCTTCCGTATTGTGCTGTGCGGCTTCCCCCGCCAGCTAGCACTATGGGTATTGCAGTTTCCGTCCGGGAGGCATAATGGGTCAGGTGGGATGACGTCGTCCTATCCGAGCGCACGCACGTGACGTCACAGACGGCGCGCGCTTACTACCTATATTAGGCCGCCCCCAAGCCCATACGGTCCCAGTCCACGGATCATTAACACACAACTACGTGCATTTCAGGTATGCTCCCTACGGTACCCACCGCTCGTATGCCTATGAGCGAAATGGGCTCTTACTACTGAGCTATTCTTTTCTGATCGTACTGTTTGGCCCTTTTTTGTGGTTGAATTTTCTAAACTTTATAGATGAATGCATCGGTAGTTTTACTGCATACCGTATGTGTGTTTTGGCTGGCCTATTCCTGGCCACTCTATAATGTGCAGTCTAGCCTAGTGTGTTTTGACTAAATAATACAATTGGACATTTGAAACCAATACTGTGCATTTAAAGACTCTTTTTCTCTGCGTTCGCATTTACTTATTTATTTTTTCATTTTTTTATATCTATACTCCTTTCTTTATTTTTTTATCATTTCAGCTGCTTATGCAATCTATATTCCGCCTGCAATTACAAGTGGGGTGTTTGGATTCTTAGTTTGCTTACATGAACCAACATCTATAAAAGAATTGCTCCAAGGTATTACGTCTTTTTCTCTAAAACCTTTATTTGTCCTCCTTTTAGGAGGCTTTTTTTTTTTCTTCTATTTATTAATTTCCAACTCTTATGCAATTGTTTCGAATGCAACCCTTTTTTCTTGTTGACATTATTTTTTTTTTATTTCTTTTTCCTTTTTTCTTTCTCCTCAGTTTACTGGCCCTGTTTAAAGGTAGATGGCGGATGCACATCACCCTCGGTGTGGCGCTGGTGGGGGGCGGATGGCTTGGACCTCATTTTTAGGCACAATTCTGGACAGTGGGAGGTGATGCACGACTAAAATGTATTTATTTGTATAGCATATATCAAAGTTTATAAAATGATCTAGTCTAACTATTGAATTTCTGTACATATGTAATTTGCACTGTTCGATATGTGACTCTTATATTTTCTCCTTCTCTCTGAAATTAGATTTGTACAAGGCATGTGTCTGTTTTAGTCCCTGAGGAAGCCTTCACAGGCAAAACATGTTGGACATTGATACAGACTTCAAACTGCCGTAAACCTTATATTGTATCCTACTGTAATACCTACCTGAACCAATCATATTGTGTTCATAACTATTTTTTGTTAAAATAAAATTTATTATATTTTAAGAAACCTGCCAATATTTAACTTCTCCTTTTTTCTTTCTGATTTGTCTGAACTCTGATTATTTGCACCGTTATAGTCCCACCATCAGATCCTACCCCTTTTTCCGGGTATATCCCTTTCCCCTATGTCCCCCTTTTCCCCTTCCCTTGACTTTCCCCTCCCACTCCAATTTACAATTTACATCTTTGGATGAGGTGCTCGTTTGACAAGTGCCACCATACTTTTCCAATCCAGACCATTACATTTTATTTGTTTTCTTTTTCTGTTTTGAACCAGAGACAGAGCAGCCATGACCCCCTCATTCCAGAACATAAGTCCAAAAGTGCAGCTCCATAGGCTTTCAGCTTGAGTAAACAAGGGGATTATGGGTCTGGACACTTCAAAAGAATTTAGGCTTAGCCATCAACATTCCGCTATACCATTACTTTGCAGAAAACAAACAGCCATTTGCAAGCCGTAACTACTAATGGAATGCTCTAGCAAGAAATTTGTAATAGGACATTCTTTTCAGTCCATTGAGAGGACACATGCAGTCCCTCTTAAATCGATTAAACAAAACACAATTCAGTCTGGGTGCCCTCATAAAACTTTCAAACTCTTAAGGCCTCATGCACACAGGATGTTTTTGGACTGTTTTACAGCAGCTGTTTTTAGCTGCAGATGTTTTCTTCTACAGTCAATAAACTCTCCATCGTGTTATCCTAGGTGTTCATCCACACATAGGCTGTTATCAACTGTTTTTGGCTGGGATGTTTTTGAGCTATAAAAAAAACCCAAGACCAGAGGGTTCTGAGAGACGTTTTTCAGCTGTAAAAACATTCAAACGCTCAAAAATGCGGCTAAACGTCGATCCCCAACCTTTTTGGACGTTTTAGATCAATTGAGAAAAAAAAAAAACGCGGGCCCTTTAAAAACGTGAAAAAACGCGCAAAAACACTGGTAATATAACGCTAATAACAGCTGGAAAAAATCACTGATAAGCTAATGACGTTTTTTGTGTGCATGAAGCCTCACGCTTGAGTAATTAGAATCTTAACAGATATCCATCCTGGGCTCAAATCTCGTATCAGTCATAAATAACTCAGCTGCTGATCAGGCTGAATTCGCATTCCTGCCTGACTGGTTATTAGCAAAGTATCAAAAAAACCCAGTGTACTTCTGAAATTATAACAGTACAGGTAGAATAAGGACATATTATTTACTCATATCCGTTATTTAGCAGTGTTTATGTCCAAACATACCCTACATTAGAAGGTATGGGGAGCCAACGAGACATATTTACCCTCCTAGTTAAAGTAAACATCCGACACCGGATATATATATATATATATATATATATCAGTCTTTCTCAACTAGGGTTCCTCCCAGGGCCGGATTAACATAGGGGCGGATGGAGCTGCAGCTCCAGGCCCTTCCCTCAAAATAGGCCCGCACAGCCAGAAGTATAAGCCCGTCCTCTCCTGTCCATAAATGTCTGGGACAGAAGAAGCTGTGTTTAAATGTAGGGGTGTGTGGCTGCACCTGTGTTGGCTCAGTGTGGTAATTACAGTGTCACAGTACACAGCCCCCCCCCCCCTACACAAATGGTCTGCTCTGCCTTCCCCTGCCCCTCTCCTTCCATGTTCCTACACTCTGAAGCCTGTGCAGTGAGTGAGGGAGCCGCGGTGGGCGGGAAATTATAAACAGAGCAGCTGAGCTGACAAATAGAAGGTGAATGCGATATCTCTGATAAAAGTGTGAGCACAGTGACTGTGACTCTGATCTCCCTTCTCTCTTTCCTCCAAGCAGTAGCTCTGCTACAACTGCAGTCAAATAGTTTAGAATTGTGTCATCAACGTATGGTAGTGCTCAGTGATTATAAGTAGCTTCACACTGGTTTGCTGTGTTCTGACCATATTGCTGGTGTATCTGCAGTTTTCCTGCATTTTACGTGCAGTCCTATTGATTTCTAGTGTGTTGTGTGTTTTTTCTGCAGTTTCTGAAAGTGTACTAAAATTCCCGGATGCTTCATCTTTGGCACACTGTCAGAAAACGCAAAAAAATTCACAAACCAATAGAAATCAATAGGACTACAGCTAAAACTGCAGCTGAAGGGCTGAGCGTACCAAGAGCCCCAGGGTCATAGGCAAGGCTAAGATGTGTATGTGATGCCTAAATATTACTGGAGGCTGGGAGCCTGTGTACAGTGCTTGGGGTGACATCACTACTGTGTATGGTGCTTGGGGTGACATCACTACTGTGTACAGTGCGTGGGGTGACATCACTACTGTGTACAGTGCTTGGGGTGACATCACTACTGTGTACAGTGCTTGGGGTGACATCACTACTGTGTACACTGCGTGGGGTGACATCACTACTGTGTACAGTGCTTGGGGTGACATCACTACAGTGTATAGTGCTTGGGATGACATCACTACTGTGTACCCTGCTTGGGGTGACATCACTACAGTGTACAGTGCTTGGGATGACATCACTACTGTGTACAGTGCTTGGGGTGACATCACTACTGTGTACAGTGCTTGGGGCGACATCGCTACAGTGTACAGTGCTTGGGGTGACATCACTACTGTGTACAGTGCTCGGAGTGACATCGCTACAGTGTATAGTGCCTGGAGTGACATTGCTACAGTGTATAGTGCTTAGGCTGACATCACTACAGTGTACAGTGCTTAGGCTGACATCACTACAGTGTACAGTGCTTAGGCTGACATCACTACTGTGTACAGTGCTTGGGGTGACATCACTACAATTTACAGTGCCAGAGGTGACATCACTACAGTGTACAGTGCTTGGGGTGATATTGTTACTGTGTACAGTGCTTGGGGTGACATTGCTACAGTGTACAGTGCTTCGGCTGACATCACTACTGTATACAGTGCTTGGGGTGACATCACTACAATTTACAGTGCCAGGGGTGACATCACTACAGTGTACAGTGCTTGGGGTGACATCACTACTGTGAACAGTGCTTGGGGTGACATCACTACAATTTACAGTGCCAGAGGTGACATCACTACAGTGTACAGTGCTTGGGGTGATATTGTTACTGTGTACAGTGCTTGGGGTGACATTGCTACAGTGTACAGTGCTTAGGCTGACATCACTACTGTATACAGTGCTTGGGGTGACATCACTACAATTTACAGTGCCAGGGGTGACATCACTACAGTGTACAGTGCTTGGGGTGACATCACTACTGTGAACAGTGCTTGGGGTGACATCACTACAATTTACAGTGCCAGGGGTGACATCACTACAATGTACAGTGCTTGAGGTGACATCACTACGGTGTACAGCACCAGGGGTGACATTGCTACAATGTACAGTGCTTGGGGTGACATCACTACTGTGTACAGTGCCAGGGGTGACATTGCTACAATGTACAGTGCCTGGGGTGACATCACTACAATGTACAGTGCCTGGGGTGACGTCACTACAATGTACAGTGCCTGGGGTGACGTCGCTACAATGTACAGTGCTTGGGGTGACATCACTACAATGTACAGTGCTTGGGGTGACATCACTACAGTGTACAGTGCCAGGGGTGACATCACTACAATGTACAGTGCCTGGGTGCTACAATGCACAGTGGTTGGGGTGACATTGCTACAATGTACAGTACTTGGGGTGACATTGCTACAGTGTACAGTGCTTGGGGTGACATTATTACAGTGTACAGTGCTTGGGGTGACATTGCTACAGTGTATAGTGCTTGAGGTAACATCGCTACAGTGTACAGTGCTTGGGGTGACATCATTACTGTGCCACAGTGAACTGTGAGGCAGGAGTCTGTGTGCAAGGAGCTCAGAGACTGCAATAAGTACAGAGAGAGGACTGGGGTCTCCAATGCTGCCTGGAAACACTGAGCTGTCAATGCAACAAGTAGATAGTGTGCACAAGATACCGCCTGCTGTTTCTGAGAGCCCAGGTGGAAGCTGTCACTGGTGAGAGTCCACGTGGCAGCTGTCGCTGGTGAGAGTTCGCATGGCAGCTGTCGCTGGTGATAGTCCGTGTGGCAGCTGTTGCTGTTGAAAGTACGCGTGGCAGCTGTCACTGGTGAGAGTCCGTGTGGCAGTTGTCGCTGGTGAGAGTCCGCGTGGCAGCTGTCGCTGGTGAGAGTCCGCGTGGCAACTGTCGCTGGTGAGAGTCCGCGTGGCAGCTGTCGCTGGTGAGAGTCCGCATGGCAGCTGTCACTGTTGAGAGATTGCTTGGCAGCTGTCGCTGGTAAGAGATCGCTTGGCTGTTGTTACTGGTGTTGCTGCAGGGTGACCACGTGTCCCAGATTGCCTGAGTAAGTCACACATTTTACAGGTCTGTCCTGAGTCCTGGGCACCTTCATTCCGGGACAATACCATGTCCTGGAATGAAACTGACAGAGCCAGCAAACTTAGCAGTGGCACTGGCTCTACCTCCACCCCCACCTGAGACTCCTAGCTACCGGTTGCTAGAGCCGCCTGGCGTCTAGCAACCAGTAACATCACTCACCAGGGACGAAACCGGCCGGCGCAAAATTGAGAGGGGCACCACCGGCCCCAGGTATCAAATACAGAAGAGTGCTGCTGTCGCCACCGATGTTTGCACTGCTGACACTGGCTGGGATTTCACAGGGATCAGTGTTCACACACGACTTTCCGGTGAGCCCGCTTGTACTGCCTCTGACTGCAGGGGAGCCGCTGAGTCTCACACACAAAAAATTGTTTGCATTTTTATTTTATTTATTTCCATAAAAAGGCCCACCAAAATCCTCAGCATCAGGCCCATGCTGATCTTAATCTGGCCCTGGTTCCTCCAGAGGTTGCTAGGGGTTCCTTGAGCAATGAGCAATGTCCACCTTTAAGATATGTTCCCACTGGCACCATTGATCTTTTTAACTATCTGTAAGAAGGGGATTCTTCTCATTGACCACAAATATAAGGAGCATTATTCCCACTGACTATAACACTAATGTTCAGTGAGCTGTAGATACAGTAACTATTAGAGGGCGTTCCCTGACACTGAAAAGTTATTTCAAGGGTTCCTTCAGGTTAAAAAGGTTGAGAAACGCTGATATATATATATATATAATATATATATAGATTATATTTTCTGTAAATATTTTATTTGAGTCTAGATATAAGTTTATTCCAAAGCAAATTACAAAAGTCAACGTGTTTTGGGGCTAAGATCCACCCCCTTTATCAGGGATTATAGAAATAGAAAATTATGTATGTGGACTACAAAGTGTATTTAAAGCTGTATCAAACTCAAAAGCAAATTATTATAGTGCAGCTTACCAATTCTTAGATGTGATGGCTGCA
Source organism: Glandirana rugosa (assembly GCA_018402905.1). Classification (NCBI taxonomy): domain Eukaryota; kingdom Metazoa; phylum Chordata; class Amphibia; order Anura; family Ranidae; genus Glandirana; species Glandirana rugosa. Next base: position 2,577,611 of record BLSH010345930.1, on the reverse strand, counting down.
TTCATTTTCATTTTAGGCTTTCATTCTTCTATTTTCAGCTGGTGATCCAGCCAGCAAGTCTGTTGTTTTTAAAAAGCACAAGCTCTTCAACAGATTGTATCAGTTTACATGGATGAGACAAACCATTTAACACTGACAGGGGTGCTTAAAATGATCAGCTTTTATTTATTCGTGTAAAGCTTTTAGCACAAAAGGAAATAAACTGTTTGCTAGAACTGATTATAAAGTGTGAGCCAGAGTTTGGTTTCAATTTGTTAGTTTATTTAAATCTGCTAATACAGTAAACATTACCCTCCCCACCCCCAGACTGACACTGCTGCTGTGGCTCCTGTGCTCATTCACCCAGAGTGGTGTTTCGCTAATACAGGAGGTGTGTTACTGGTGAGATCCCCAGGTGAAAACAGAGGGAAAAAAGCCAAAGAAAAGAAAACGAATGCAGCCACCACATCCAATGACTGGTAAGCTGCAATAGAATACATTTTTAGTTTGGTATTTAATACCGCTTTAATGCAGTGTATACTACAAATTTTCTATGGGTTATTGTTTTTATTTATTTAGTAATATATGCTTATTCCTATTATTTAAACTGTATTACTTTGCATATAGTGTTAAAGAAACCGGCCACTCTCTTCCAGTCCCTCTAACTATGTTGGTTTGTCTTCTGGGCTTAGTAGAGGAGCTTGCACAGGGTAGGTCCCAGAGGACTTTTCTTTTACTTTCTCTTTTTTATGCCCGTAAGGCCATTTTGCTATGCTGGAAGAAGCCGGAGGCCCCTTCATTATCATATTGGAAAGGCCTTATATAAGGCCACTCACTTGAGCAGGGGCTGCCCTAAAAAGTTTGAAAAGCTGTGGCAGAGTTGGCTGTCGGCCACAGCTATGCTTGATTGAGCCCTTCTACTGACGCCAGTTTGAAAGTCCTGATTTTTGTTTTGCCATGGTGGAGTAGGGTTCCTAGTCTCAGCCAGATGTGCCTTATTGCTCTATGCAGTTAATGCTCTGTAGCAGAGATGTAACTAGTTTAATTGGGCCAATGTCCTTTCTACAAATGCCATATGAATGTTGCACAAATGGGGGGGGGGGGGTTCTCTCATGTCACTTAGATAGTCGACTCTGATCCTTGGGATGAGGTGGTACCGTTTTGTTTTTAGTCCTGAAAGTTTGACCGCAGTCATCTTCCCGAGTTAGTTCGTATCGACACCGGCTGTCGGTTGAGACGGTGTCGAAAAGTTTGAAAAATCCCGTCGGGGACGAGTTCACTCACCGGAATATATTCCGGAAAGGTTATACTATTACTTCCCCGGAGGCCGAAGAAGGTCGTATCGTTTTACCGGAATGCCCGTATTTTTTCTCTTTCATTTTCTTTTCAGGAGACCCTGGATGGGACACGTTCGAGGAGATGATTCGGGTCTTCTGTTTGGTTGTAT
>BLSH010345930.1:2520314-2549568 GCA_018402905.1 Glandirana rugosa | reverse complement strand
TATGCCGACTAAATAGATACCTAACATTATATATAAAGAGGTACCCGCGCCACGGACTAGTGATAGTTATGTTTTACCTAGCAGCTGCTGTTGAAGTTCTTTATTAGGGTAAAGGATTTGATGATGAATGTATGCAAAAACAGCGCTTGCTATGTGGTGGGGTGATCTAAGTGGTAAATCTAGATCTTACAGTCTGCAGTGGTTTCTACCAAAAAGGATTTCTCCACCAGGTTAAAGTACCATAAATAATCAGTGCAATTCTATAAACAGTTAATCGAATTCTGTAAACAATTTTTTCTGTGCAAACTGTGCCAATATTTGATAAAATTAATAGCAGAATAATATTAAAATAATATGCGAATAAAGTGACATGTGCAGTCAGTGCAAATCCTGTGAATAATATTGCAATCCTGAAATGATTTTTTTTCTGTGCAATGCCACCAACAATAATCAAATATAAAGTGCAAAGTGATCACAAAAAATTGTCCCTGAAAATGTCCAAATGGATTATCTTAAAGTGCAATTAATAATATTGAAGGGTGTCTTCCAGTGCTCTAGGTGATTTACAGTTTTCCCAAAATGTGTCTTCAACAGTACAGGTGCTCCCCTGTGCAAATGGATAAGATTCCGCACTTACCGGACCCAGTTGACTCCCCCAGTCATACGACTTGGGAGTCAATGCTCGCTTACGGTCTCTCACCCGACCATGGGTAGGCGTCCGTTCGGCTACAGTCACCGTTCACTTACGGGGTTCCACCAAACCCGGGTGTATAATGGGAAGAGAAAAGAGAACTCACATCGCGTGCCTCTTTTTGGTAAAAGGTTTATTCGGCCAAATAACACATGCACAAATGTTGTACAGTCTCCTGTGGTCGCCGCGACTCTGCAGTGTCGTCTTGCGTACCAGTGGGGAGTGGTCTTGCGTAACCTGCGTTCCATCTGACGTGTTTCGTCACTTATGTGAATTCTTCAGAGCTCTGTGGCAACTGGCAAAATTATTCACTAATCACCCAAGTCGTGGGTTACCATTTTCCACTGCTTGGTTGGTACTGACAGTCCAGCCTGGCTCGGTCAGCTATGTTGTGGTGCTGACTGCAGAGTCAAAGGGCTGCGGGTTTGCCAGGCACAACAACATTGCTGCCAGAGCCAGGCTGGACTGTTTGCTGCCCTTAGTGCTCTGGCCCTTTTTTAATTGTGTTGAAAAGGCAATAATCAGCCCCGGTTCACACTAGGATGTGGTGCAGAAAACCTGCAATGCATCTCCTTCACAAGGCTGTCTTTAACGTGGAGCAAAAGAAGCAGTTGCCCTGGGTCCAGCCCCAGTCATTGTTGTGGGGCACAAAGCAGCTGCCCCTTGCACCTGCGCTACCCGTAAATAAGATGGCGGCCAAATACTACTGGGGTGGAGTTGGACTACAGCTGTGCGGCTTGGTTCCCAGCTTGGTGCTCTGTTATCTCTTCCAATCCCCAGCCAACCAGTGCCTGACCTGGCATCACGTGACCTCCACATCCCCCTAACAGCCAATCACTCCACCCTCTAACAACCAGACCTGTGATCAGTGGAGAGGAGAGGTACAGTCCATGCTGAAAGTCTGGAACCTGTCACACAGTAAGTAAATGACATGTGTGGTGTGAGGGGACACTGACAGCACCTGTTATGGTGATCAGGAAATTGTGAGTGTTCAGTAGACAATGTACAGGGATAGGAGATAAGACAGTACATGGATGGTCTCTGACCTTTCAATTAAGGGGACTCACTAAGCGCTGACCACCACTTTTGGGGGGCATGCTCACCACCAATGTAAGGGGGCATGCTGACCACCAATATAAAGAACATACTGACTAGCAATGTCAGGGGACATGCTGACAACCAGTATAAGGGGGCATGCTTGCTGACTAGTACTGGGAAATATTGAGTAAAGGTAGGACATTGGCTACCAACATAAGAGGACACTTAACTTTTGACCACTGCACTTTGCAGGCTGTTATGTGCAATTACATAGTCCTGACTTCTCCATTCTGACTGATGCTCCATATGTGGTATGTTGTATATTGCATAGCCATGTTGGCTGCACAGAATACATAATCCTATCTATCAAAGTCATAGAAACTATGAGTTACTGTTGGGGCATGGAAGCTTTTTTAAAGAATTTACTGGGTCCTGATCTCACAAAGGTTGAGAACCACTGCTATAGAGTGTCACTTGAATGACAGCTCTAAATCTGCTAACAATAAATCAAAAATGACAATGCTCAAAATCAGTATCAGGGCTGTTGGGTGTCTATGCAAGTGATGGTTTTACTATATAATACTTTAAATATACATATAATTTAATGGGAAGAGTTTTGTTAAAGTGAATGGCCTGTCGTCTGCTTCTGTTTAACTAGAAGAGTGATTTATTTCAAGGTCAGAGTGCAAAAAAGTCAAAAACTGAAGTCTCATGAAGTGGACAAGAATACCCCACCATAATCCCGATAATACCCACTTATATAAAATAGGCCTGAAGAAACAACACTTCCCTTTAAAAGACATTTACAAGAAGAAATAGTACACCAAATCTATACTCAGCTATTTGCTAAATTATCTTAAGGGGATGTAAAATGCAGGAGTTTTGAGGGAATTAGGAATCTATGGGACCTAGCTGTGGTTTTTATTGTACGACGGTCAGTCTTTTATTGGATGAACTTCCGTTTTTAAGTGCCATTTCCAAGAAGTGTATAGTACTTTGGGAGTGAAAGAGTGCTCAAGCTGCTTACCACAATGACCACTATGAATCCACCGAGAGTAACAAATAGTCAATGGCACTAATTCAAGAACACGCTGCACAATCGCAGGTCAATGAAAACTGTTTTATAAACCCTAACGATTATTTATGACAATTCCTATAACAAAGTAAGCTAGTTTTGCGGAAGAAGATATCCCAGTCTCTCAGATGTAGATGTTTTCCAGCTTTTGTATTTTCTTCTTAAAATGTTTAACACTTACAGAAGATTTTTGTGTGCATGTTTGAAAATTGCATTACTATGCTAAAATCTTTTCTGCAGCAGACACTGCAACAGTGACAGCTACAGGCGATTCAAAGTACTCTTTAGAACCAACTGGAGAACAACACATTGCACATGTTATAGCCTATCTAAAGCCAATTTATTTTTTACATTTTGGATAGAGTAGAGAAGGGTTTAACCACTTCAGCTCCAGAAAGGTTTACCCTCCTTCATGACCAGGCCATTTTTGCGATACGGCACTGCATTACTTTAACTGACAATTGCGCAGTCATGCGCCGTATCCAAATAAAATTGATGTCATTTTTTCCCACAAATAGAGCTTTCTTTTGGTGGTATTTGATCATCTCTGCGTTTTTTTATTTTTCGCGCTATAAACAAAAAAAAGCAACAATTTTGAAAAGAAAAGCAGTACCTGGAGTGGGTCGTCGGAGCCAAAAAAAAAGTGTGGTTTCACACTGAAAAGCCGCCCTGCCCCAGTATATGTGCATGGGTTGGTCCGGAAGCTGTTAAAGTGGCACCAAAACTCAGTTTTTATTTGGTTTTGTTTTGTTTTAATTAATCTATTCAAGTTTACATGCTCAACTCAGAAAAGCATCTTCTATTCTTTACAAAGTAAAATTGCACCACATTCACTAAGTTCTGGGAAATTCCCTAGCACAGTGCAACTTCCTTTGCAAAGTTAATTGCCTATTTGCATTTAGTAAATCAACCCCTATAACGTTTCAATGTAAGGAAAATCCCCTCTGACAGCGTCCTCATTGGAAGATGTCCCTTTCACTTCTGTTCTGGTTGCCACTGAAAATTGTGGGTTTTCCACCCTTTTAAGGGTCGTACACACTGGCTGAACATCAACATTCAATAGAAACCTGCCGACATTCAGCTCGTGTGTACGGCAGCCGGAGCATGACCAAAAAAGGTCTGCTGATTGGCACCCGATCAGCACTCTCAGCCAATGACTGAGAGTGCTGACCAGTGTGTTCTAGCGGCTGGGTTGAACGAAAAAAAAACTAACAGTGTGTACTAGGCTTTAGGATTTGTGATTTGGACAATTAGAGTGAATTTCCCTTACAGTGACACAGGCAAAAATAACAACAGGGGTTCTAATCCCTCACAATTCTATTCAAATGTTTCACATTTTGTTATATTTTACCAATAATTGTTTATTATGTGGAAAATGAATGCACTGATTAGTTGAACTGTTCAATGACATATTAAATTAGGAGCATGATCAATCTGCGCTCACCTCCTCCTCTTGAAAATATCTTTGTCTCATCGCCCTGCAGCTCCCTGTGCCTGATGATGTGTTTGCCTGACCTCAATGCACCATGCAATATAGAATGATTGGGTCAGAGTGCATAAACTTCCACTTCAATCTGGTTTATGCTGTGCAGAGAATTTTATTAGGATTAGCAAATGTATGCCTGTTCATGAAGGGGTTCATTTAGGTTAAATGGTTTTTGGCCTCTGAGTGATTCAACACACCGGTATGCATTTTTGGAAGGTAATATACAGTTGAAAATTTCAGAACATTTAGAAACGGTTGATTTAAAATACATTGAATGATAGATTAAAACATTTTTTAATGACCTGCTGAGTTCTGTAACAAACTGCTGGGACTGCATACAATTAGCATTCTAAGTTATGTATTTTTTATGAATTTTGAGCTAATCACTTTTTTTTTTTTTTCCTCTTTCTTCTCCTCCCCAGCCTCCCTCTCCCCTTTTACTATTCTGTGCTTTTAAAGTGTTCAAACCCCACTAAAACCCAAATTTAGAGTTTCTGTTGTATAATTTGGGGATAAATTACTTGACAGTACATACAGCTACAGAGGTCAGTCGTGGATGTTTTAAAGCTTATTTACTGCTTAAGAACACATAAAAAAATTTCTATAGTCTATGCACAGGTGCCTTTAGGGGCTCTTGTATGAAAACACGTTGCAGACCTACTTTTATATTTATATTGATCAGGTTTAAAAATCAATGCTGCTGCCAGATTCAGCCATCTTACCAACCACTCAATGTCTGCTGCCTCTCTTTTCCAATCCCTCCACAGATTCCCGTTTCCCTAAAGTACTGTGTAAAATTCAACATATTAACAACAATTTACAATGCCACAACTGTGCTCCCTGCTACATCAACAACTTTATCTCAAAATATCAAGCAAACCATCCTTTTTTTCTGCTCCCAAGACTTCCTGCTCCCTTGCTCTCTCAACACTTTTTCCCATGCTCAAGTCCAGGAGTTCTCAAAAACCTCTCTCATCCTCTGGAACTCAGTCATCCAGTCTGTATGGATAGCTCCTACTCTGACTGCCCTTAGGCAATCCCTTAAAACGAATTTCTCAAGCGGTACAGGTGCAGGGAGAAGATTGATGGCCAGCTGAATCCGGAGTAGGGCTCCAGGAAGAGACTTTTGCTGACGGGGCCGTTACTTCTCCTGGCCAAACAGGAAGCGGGTTCTGAGACCCTGAGTCCTAAGATTCTCTGGCCAATCGGGTCTCAGAACCCGCATTCTGATTGGCCAGGAGGAGAAGCAGGAAAACATTAGGCAAAATTAATTCACTAATGTCACAGAATTGGTGGGCTCAGGGTGCAGTGATCTGCTCCCCAAGCCCACCCTTTTTTGAAGCCAATTAGAGCCTCAGGCTCTAATCATGTGCTTAAAAAAAACCCCATTAAAATCCATGCATCCAGTGCCCTGCATGGAGATTAGGAGCCGGGGGCATGGAGATTAGGGGGGCGGCGCCCCTGCACCCCTAATGAGCGGGCCGCCACTGAGTTCAAGAAACCAAAAGGTGTGAACATATTGCATCTGTACATCAAGATTACACAAATGCCGAAAATCTGGAACACGTGAAACCATACTGTGCAGTGTACTGACCTAACATCTCAGGAAATGTTTTACCAGACGTTTTCTTAACCACTTCAGCCCCGGAAGGATTTCCAGCTTTAGGACCGGAGCCCTTTTTGCGATTCGGCACTGCGTCACTTTAACTGACAATTGCGCGGTTGTGCGACGTTGTACCCAAACGAAATTTGCGTCCTTTTTTTCCCACAAATAGAGCTTTCTTTTGGTGGTATTTGATCACCGCTGCGTCATTTCTGATCGCCGCTATAAACAAAAGAAGAGCAACAATTTTGCAAAAAAACCCAAATTTCTTACTTTTACCTAAAATACAAATCCAAAAAAAAATATATAAAAAAACATTTTTTTCACCGTTTTTGGCCGATTTATATTCTTCCTCATATTTGCGATAAAAAAAAATCGCAATCGGCGTTTATTGATTGGTTTGCGCAAAAGTGGTCGCGTTTACGGATGATGAGAATTCATTTTTGGGGTTTTTAATTTTTTTTTATTTTTTACTAGTAATGGCGGCGATCTGCGATTTTTTGCGGTACTGCGATATTTCAGCGGACATGTCGGACCATTTTGACACTTTTTTGGGACCATTGGCATTTATACAGTGATCAGTGCTATAAAAATGCACTGATTACTGTGTAAATGCCATTGGCAGTGAAGGGGTTAACCTGCAGGGGGCGCGCTAAGGGTTAACTATGTTCCCTGGGCGTGTTCTAACTGTATGGGGGCTTGCCTAGCTGGGGAAGGGAAGTGGTCACAGCCTTCACGTAAAGGAAGGCTGTGTTCACAGCCCTTCCCCCTCACACAGAGCGGAGGTCCGTGTTTACATACACGGACCTCCGCTCACTCGCTCCGGGGGGGCCATCACGGGTAGCCGGCGGCAATCGAAGCCGCCGCACCCGCTCCCTGGCCCCCCTGGACACAGTGAGCACGCGGGCGCGCCTCCGGCGGTGCGCGCGCGCTCACTAAACTTGTTCCCGCAGCCGCCGTCGTATGACGGCGATTTGCGGGAACGAGCCACTTTGCCGCCGTCAGATGCCGATCGGCGGTCGGCAAGTGGTTAAGTATTTGCAAAAATAGAGGTAGATGCTTTTAGAGAATAGAAAAACAGCGGAGGAGGCAAAGAGAAAAGTAGGAGGAAAAAAAAGGGGGATGGGGGGGTGAAAGGGGTAACATAAAAGGGAAACATGAATTAAGGGAAGGGGAGGGAAAAGTACCTGGACGTCGGATGTCCCTCCTCACCTTTATGATTGTTAATCTGTCCCATTACTTTTGGTCCCTTAAAAAGTGGGAGGCACTTATACAAACTGTTGTAATTCCTACACCGTTCACCTGATTTGGATGTAAATACCCTCAAATTAAAGCTGAAAGTCTGCAGTTAAAGCACATCTTGTTTGTTTCATTTCAAATCCATTGTGGTGGTGTGTCGATGTCCCAATATTTATGGACCTGACTGCATATCCATGTACCACCAACAGTAGCTGGCAGTGCTGATCAGTGTATTCTGAAGGTTCAGATGGCTCCAAATAGAATACAGTAGCTCATTGGGGAGGATTCTCCTATCCACATCAAGTGTGTGGATAGGGAAATCGAGGCATTTTTTTTTTTTGCTCATCCCGCTGGTTGAATGAAAAAAACAAAGAACTACTTTCTCCAAGAATTCATCCCCTCACAGTTAATGCCTTTATATCACATGCCCTTCCCTTTTTGATTGTAAGCTCTCATGAGCAGGGCCCCCTAGCCCTCTTGTATTGAATATTATTATTATTATAATACAGGATTTATATAGCGCCAACAGTTTGCGCAGCGCTTTACAACATTAGGGCAGACAGTACAGTTACAATACAATAGAATTCAATACAGGAAGAATAAGAGGGACCTGCTCGTTAGAGCTTACAATCTTATTGACTTTTATTGTAACTGTACAGTACAGTCTCCTGTTATTTGTAAAGTGCCATTGGAGTTATATAAATTCTGTATAATAACAGAATTGTATGTTATGTACACTGATTGATTGGTTGCTTACTCTCATTGTAGAATATTGGGACTCATTCCTAACTAATTCATTGGTTCTAGTTTTAAACTTGGCTTGCTGTTTATCCTTGATTACATCTGTCGATCTGCCATCTGCTCTAACACCACTATGTTCCAAGACTCTTTTTGTTTGCTGCCAGCCCTAAAATGTGTCCATATCATTATTTTGCCAGCCTCAAATTTGGTTCGTAGTCCAGACAACATCTCAACCTGGTGATTTGCGCCCTGCTTTGTGATTGTTACATTTAACCATGAAATTACATTAAAAGCTATCTTGTGTCTATAGGAACCTTTGTTATCATTGTGATGTTTGATCATACTGCAAAATAAGCTCTGAGTAATTAGTTATTTTCTCAGTGCCACAAATAGCAGTGGCAGTTTAACAGCACAACAAATAACACATATTTGGTGTTCTTATTAAGATTATTATGTTCTAAAACAGAACAAAAGGGAGACATGCACACCTAGTGCATTATCAAACACATTTAAGGTGTTAAAAGGTTAAAAGTGGATACTCACAAAAGTGGCGACCCACAATGAGCCATACAACTGCACAATGTTCCACGGTGTGGACACGGCAAGGGTATAGGCTGACGCATTTCGGGGGCCAAGCTAGATAGGTGTTTCCTCCTATTATATAAATTTGGTAAATCTAAAAGAGATTGTACAATCAGATTGTATAGTGTATGGCCACCTTTATACACCTAAAACTACTAGTTGCGATTTCAGTGCCATTAATTGTTAAAGTAGAGTTCAACCCAGTTAAAAGTCAGCTACAAAAAGTGTAGCTGCTGACTTTTAATAATCAGACACTCACCTGTCCTGCGGTCCAGTGATGCGGCCGCCCGATGCTTTGCTTCTGTCCCCCTTCCCTCTGTGGCGCTGGAATGACAAGCGTGAGCACTCGGCTGTGGCTCCACAGCCTTTGCACACACTGTGCATGCGTGAGCTGCGCTGCACATTGTAAATGGCCGGGCAATCTTCTGGGACCCGTGATGTGTCCCAGAAGGTTGCAGGAAGGGAGAGGGAAGAGGTGAACTTCCTTCCGACGCCGTGCCATCAGTAGAGGAAGTGGGAGCTGGGTACCTATGAAAACTAGGTACCCACCCCCCTCCCAAAAAAAAATGACATGCCAATTGTGGTACAAGATCGCACGACCACGCAATTGTCAGTTAAAGCGACGCAATGCCAAATCATAAAAAGTGCTCTGGTCCTAACATGGGAAATCCTTCCGGGGCTGAAGTGGTTATACTTTATTGAAAATATGGGCAGGTGAAATGGTGTTTTTAAATATTTGCCTGGAGTTTGAGGGTTTTTTAAAATCAGGTTTATTGTAGATTTATCCATTCGCCTCTTATACCTCTTCACAGATATTGGATGTGGACGTGCAGTTTTTTTGTTGTACCGCGTGTCCTGATATCTTTTCTTACCCTGAAGGAGATCACTTTGTATACCTTTCCTCCTGCATACTGGTGCTGTGGTAGATGGAACTGGGACAGAATAGGTCATGAATGTGACAAAGTGAGCAATAGAAAAAAGCAAACGTTTTGAACTAATCTTCAGTTTAAAATAGAAAAGAAAAAAAAATTGGCAAGATTTACAGTTTAGAACTGTAAATAGTGTCAAAAGTGTCAGTTGGTGTCAGAATGTCTGTTGTAATACCCCAGTCCCGCTATAAGTTGCCGATCACCGCCATTACTAGTAAATATATATAAATAAATAAATAAAAATATCCCATATTTTGTAGACGCTATAACTTTTGTGCAAACCAATCAATATACTCTTATTTGGATTTTTTAACCAAAAATAAGCAAAATTCATATTGACCTAAATTTATGAAGAAATTTGTTTTTTTTTTCTATTTTTTTATTGCATATGTTTTATAGCAAAAATTAAAAATTATTTTTTTTTAATTGTCTGTATTTTTTTGTTTATAGTGCAAACAATAGAAAATGCAGAGGTGATCAAATACCACCAAAATAAAGTTCTATTTGTGGGGAAAAAGGACATACATTTTATTTGGGTACAGCATGGCACGACCATGTAATTGTCAGTTAAAGTAACACAGTGCCATATCGCAAAAAATGGCCGGGTCAGGAAGAGAGTAAATTTTCTGGAGGTCAAGTGGTTAAGAATTAATTAAATTGCATTTTCTTGTGGTGCTTAGATACTAGAAATGTGCACTGCCGAAAAATTAGTTAGTTTTCGTTTCATTGTTTTGGTTTTTTTTTTTAATTTTTCGGGTCATTCGTTATGATCGAAATTCGTAAATTGAAGATTCGTAAAATCGAAAATTTGTAAATTCAAAAATTCGTAAATTCAAAAATCTGGAAATTAAAAATTTGGAAAATTGAAAATGCAAAAATCCGAAAATTCGAAATAATAATTAAATAATTAACTAATAATAACTATTAAATTATGGTTATTTGAATTTCCTTTCAAATTTGGCTGTTAGTGAACGTAACAAATACAAATTTATCCAAAGTTAAAATTATCTGAAATAATGAATGCCTCATCTAAATGAATGGAATTAATAAATAATAATAATAAAAAGTGTTTTTTATTATTATTATTATTATTTATTATTATTAATTCATCACGTTCCATTTGTTTAGCTACGACATTCGTTATTTCGGAAAATTTGTAACTTCGGATAAATTTGTATTTGTTACGTTCACTAACAGACAAATTTGAAAGGACATTCCAATACCTAAAATGTAATAGTTAGTAGTAGTTAAGTTATTATTAGTTAGTTATTATTTCAGATTTTCAGGTTTTCAAATTTTTGGATTTTCGTTCTTATTTTCGGATTTTATTTCTTTTGAATTTTCGTTCTTATTTTCGGATTTTTGAATTTTTTGATTTTCGAATTCCGAATTTACGGATTTTCAAATTTCCAGATTTTCGAATGTATGAATTTATGAATTTTCAAATTTACGAATATTCAGAAAAATTTGATAAATGGGTTTTCTTTCATTCGGTTATTTCCAAATTAACAAATTTGTCAAAACCGAATTCGTAAGGAAATGAATTGCACATGTCTATTAGATACCTGTACAGTTTAGTTCTACTTTAATTTCTATTGCCCTGGACCCTTCATGCCACTATATCTCTCTAAAGTTGACCTCGATTGCCTGGGGACAGAGAATAATAAGCCTTTTCCAAGCAATAGATATCCTTCTGATTAGATCATCCTTTAAAGACATTATAAGTATTCCTACCCGCACCTTGTTTCACTTGCATAAGATGTACACTGATCATATATTTTCATGATATCATTTGTTGCTCTGTATGCACAGCCTATAGAAGAAAAAAATCTTCACATTCTGATGTCAGAAATTTCTGTTTGTTTTCAAACATTAGACGTGCAGCACTGCACAGGATCATGTATGACCCCTTCAGTTTGAGAACTGACACTTCCTGTAAAGAAACTACATATCCCATAATCCCTGGGACTTTCTGTCTAGTGCTCTTCATGTCAGAGTCAAATAGTGGTTAGATCTGACACAGCCACAAGCAGGCAGAGCAATGAAGAGAAGGGATGTGGTTCATCACATTTTTGATGCAGCACAGAGGAAATGGTGAGGCATGGAAACAATACTGTGTATTTACTGCACTGAAATCCCAATGAGCATTGTCAGCCCTGCCGGCTGGACTACAGAAATACATTGATTACATTAATTGATTGAACCTACATTGATTTCTTTCCTAGCAACACATTGATTCTGCCTTGACTACCATGGACCTGCCCGCACGTTGTTTGCACAGAAAAGACTCTTGGGAAATGTAGTATTGGGTGTGTGCTGATGTCAGTAGGAGCTGACCGTCCAACAGCTGCTATGCAAAAATTTACAAGCCTGGTAATGATGTCATGTGCAGGAATAAAGTTACTTATCGGTGTATGTTTTTTTGTATTGAAATAAGAAAATGTAAAATGAAGTTTAGAAAGGAAATGAAGTCATCTGTGTCATGGTGATGCTTCTGTGTAGTCATGGTCATGGCTACAACTAGCCGCAATGTACAGTCTGTACAGTATATCCTGAATATATCCTGAATAATCAGTGCAGTTATCTACTGTACAAACTGCTGCAATTAGGAGCAAATACAGGAACTTTCACTGCAGCTCCCGCTATTACTTATAATCAAGAAGAAACAGTAAGTTGACAAAATCTGAGCAATTGATTAAACTCCTGAATAGACAGGATAGACAGATTGATTAAACTGATAGACAGGAATTATTTAATATAATGAAAGTGATATATATATATAGAATATATTACACACCAATCGGCCATAACATATCTATACAGCACATACCAGCCATAACATTATGACCACAGAGAGGTAAAGTGAATACAACTTAAGCCCCGTACACACGGTTCGACGATTGCATACAACAGGTCGTACTCACGACTGTTGTATGAGATATCGATCGTTCGTATGCGTGATTTGAACAGTCGAAAATACGACAGTCGTACAAGGGAGTTGTATGAGCAGACTAGAAAACTTGGTCGTACCAACAAGCTCTCATATGACCGTTGTATCGTGTGTACAGAGCAGTTGGTACAACAAAGTTATATTGTGCAAAACACGCATGCTCCAAGTCAGGAATGGCCGGATGCTAATTACATGCACCTGAACGTTCTTTCCCTGGCCGTACGATTGTGTAGTGCAATCAGTATGCTACATACAACAGCCAACATACGATTCGACACGGTCGTACGTGCGATCGTCGAACCGTGTGTACGGGGCTTTATTATTTTGTTCCAGTGGCATGTGAAAATTGGTGGGATATATTAGACAGCAAGTCTGGGCAACCATAGGGATTTGAAGGACTTTGACAAAGGACAAATTGTAATGGCTAGAGGACTACTGGGTCAGAGTACCTCCACAACTGAAGATCTTGTAGGATGTTCCCAGTCTGCAGTGGTCAGGACCGACCACAAATCATCCAACGAAGGAAAACCAATGAACAGGCAACAGGGTGATGGGCGGCCAAGGCTCATTGATGCCCGTGGGGTGCAAAGGCTGGCCAGTGTAGGCTGATCCAAAAGAAGAAATAATGTAGCTCAAATTGCTGAAAACATTAAAGAGGTTGTAAAGGTTTGTTTTTTCATTAAAATAATAAACATGGTATACTTATATGTTGATGTCAGAGCACACAGTGGGGTTGATTTACTAAAGCTTGAAAGTGCAAAATTTGGTGTAGCTCTACACAGAAACCAATCAGCTTCAAGGTTTTATTGTCAAAGCTTGATTAAACAACCTGAAATTAGAAGCTGATTGGCTAGCATACACAGCTGCACCAGTTTTTGCACTCTCCAGCTTTAGTAAATCAACCCCAGTGTATCACATATACAGCTGTATAGACTGGTCAGTGTGCCCATGCTAACCTGTGTCCACAGCTAAAAGTGTCTACAATGGGCATGTGAGCATCAGAACTGGATATATACACATTATACAGGTAGGTATATATGAGTAGGCTCTAGTTATACACAGTATTCGAGTAGGTATATATGAGTAAGTTCTAGTTATACACAGTGTACAGATAGGTATATATGAGTAGGCTCTAGTTATTCACAGTATATAGGTAGGTATATACAGTTGTGCTCATAAGTTTACATACCCTGGCAGAAATTATGATTTCTTGGCCATTTTTCAGAGAATATGAATGATAACACAAACACATTTATTTCACTCAAGGTTAGTGTTTGGCTGATGGCATTTATTATCAATCAACCGTGTTTACTCTTTTTAAATCATAATGACAACAGAAGCTACCCAAATGACCCTGATCCAAAGTTTACCCCCCCCAGTTCTTAATGCCGTGTATTGCCCCCTTTAACTACTTGCCGACCGTCGACCGCAGGTTGACGGCGACAAGGTGGCTCTCCTGTGCAAACCGCCGTCATCTGACAGCGGCTGCCAGATCACGCACTGTGAGCGCGCGCGCTCCGCCAGAGGCGCGCCCGCGCGCTCACTGTGTCCAGGGAGGGCCAGGGAGCGGGTGCGGCGGACTCGATCTCCGCCGGCTACCCGCGATGCCCCCCCCCCGGAGTGAAAGAACAGAGGTCAGTGTAAGTAAACACGGACCTCCGTTCTGTTAGAGGGGGAAGGGAGTGATCACAGCCTTCCTCTACATGGCAGCTGTGATCACTCCCCTCCCCCTGCCAGTCAAACACTAAGACAGTTAGAACACGCCCAGGGAACGTAGTTAACCCTTAGAGCGCCCCCTGCAGGTTAACCCCTTCACTGCCAATGGCATTTACACAGTAATCAGTGCATTTTTATAGCACTGATCGCTGTATAAATGCCAATGGTCCCAAAAAAGTGTCAAAATGTTCAGACATGCCCATTGCAATATCGCAGTACCGCTAAAAATCGCAGATCGCCGCCATTACTAGTAAAAAATAAAAAAAATAAAAACCCCAGAAATGAATTCTCATCATCCATAAACACGGCAACTTTTGCGCAAACCAATCAATATAAATCCCGATTGTGATTTTTTTTTTATCACAAATATGAGGAAGAATATAAATCGGCCAAAACCGATGAAAAAAAAATGTTTTTTTATATATTTTTTTTTCATTTGTATTTTAGCAAAAAGTAAGAAATTTGGGTTTTTTTGCAAAATTGTCGCTCTTCTTTAGTTTATAGCGGCGATCAGAAATGACGCAGCGGTGATCAAATACCACCAAAAGAAAGCTCTATTTGTGGGAAAAAAAGGACGCAAATTTCGTTTGGGTACAACGTCGCACGACCGTGCAATTGTCAGTTAAAGCGACGCAGTGCCGAATCGCAAAAAGGGCTCTGGTCAGGAAGGGGGCAAATCCTTTCGGGGCTGAAGTGGTTAACATCAATGACAGCTTGAAGTCTTTTGTGGTATTTGTGGGTGAGGTTCTTTATAATCTCAGATGGTAAAGCTGCCCATTCCTCTTGGCAAAAAGCCTCCAGTTCCTGGAAATTCTTGGGCTGCCTTGCATGAACTGCACATTTGAGATCTCCCCAGAGTGGTTCAATGATACTGAGGTCAGGAGACTGAGATGGCCACTCCAGAACCTTCACTTTATTCTGATGTAGCCAATGACAGGTCGACTTGGCCTTGTGTTTTGGATCA
This sequence comes from Glandirana rugosa, assembly GCA_018402905.1. Lineage (NCBI taxonomy): Eukaryota > Metazoa > Chordata > Amphibia > Anura > Ranidae > Glandirana > Glandirana rugosa. The sequence goes on along the minus strand of BLSH010345930.1, from coordinate 2,534,554 downwards.
TTGTCATGTTGGAATGTCCAAGTAAGTCCCATGCCCAGCTTCCTGGCTGATGAATGCAAATGTTCCTCCTGTATTTTTTGATAACATACTGCATTCATCTTGCCATCAATTTTGACCAAATTTCCTGTGCACGGTTGATTCATAATAAATGGCCTCAGCCAAACACTAACCATGAGTGAAAGAAAGGTGTTTGCGTTCTCATTCATATTCTTTGAAAAATGGCCAAGAAATCAAAAATTCTGCCAGGGTATGTAAACTTATGAGCACAACTGTATGGGTAGGCTCAATATACACAATATACATGTAGGTATATATGAGTAGGTTCTATATACACAGTACAGAGGTAGGTATGAGTAGGCTCTATATACACAGTATACAGGTAGGTATATATATGAGTAGGTTCTGTATACACAGTATACAGGTAGGTATATATGAGTAGGTTGTATATATATATACACACACACAGTATACAGGTACGTATACATGAGTAGGTTTTATATACACAGTATACAGGAAGGTAGGCATGTGGGGGCTCTATACACACAGTATACAGGTAGGTAGGTATGTTTTAGGGGCTCTATACACACAGTATATAGGTAGTGTAGATTTTGTAGAAGTAATGATGAATAGTCAGATGGATCTCCTGAGGTGCTTGTTTATTCAGTCAGCGGAGAGGCACATGTAAAAACTGTTTCCTCTAGTTTCACATTATAACTTCCTACTTCCTGTTCCACTCCCAGTCCTAACACAGCTATGCAAATACAACAAGAACATATTCTACATCTTTTTCCTTTTAAGAAGAGCTATGCATATATAAATGAAGTGTAATATAGAACCAACAAGGAGTGAAGCATAGCAATGATAAATAACAAACTACACTGTAAAACACAAAATTCTGGGTAAGAGTCAGTGTGTGATAAAGTTTTGGAACTTTGGATTGGGTTTACACACTCTTCCAGATCAAGTAACAACTTGTGGGGCTTGCGAGGCTGAAACCTCTTGCCTGTTGCCATCATAATTTTGTTCTGGTTGTGTGTTACATCCATTGTTGGAAGTGTCAATTGGTACAGCAGCAGGCGGCTGTGCTTGGGGTCCTGAAGTGATCATAGCTACATGGGCAGCGGCAGTACAGTATGATTCAGGTACCTGTAGGAGGTGACGGCGGTTCCTTACATAGGTCCTACCATCAGAATGGACAACATAGCTGTTTGGTTGGCAGGCCTTTCCGTGAACCGTGGCCAGTTTGTCAAACCCACGGTTGTCTCCATACTAACCACCTGCCCAGGCTCCAGGGGAAAAAGACGTCTGGTCGATTTATCATGGCTTATCTTTTCTTTTTGTCTATGTGTAAATAAAGCAGCCTAAACATCAGTCTCAACTCTTGGCAGGAGTTGGGATGGGACCATAGGAATCAGAGTCCTGGTTCGAAATCTTCTTGATAGTAAATGTTGCCATCCCATGCCATCGCTAGGTGTGTTGCAGAGGTTGAGCAGGGCTGCATAAACCTCAGAACCATCACGTGCACATTTTTCTAGAAGATGCTTGGCCGATCTTACGCTACGTTCCACAACACCATTGGATATAGGGTAATTTGGATTGCTAGTGATGTGTTGAAAATCCCATTGGTGAGCAAAGTTCTTGAATTCTCTAATTGAAAATGATGTTGCATTGTCAGTCATCAATTGATAGGGAATTCCATGTGTGGAGAATATCCGCTTCAATGTCCTGATCACTGTGTTATTGGAAGTGTTTGGGAGGACATCAAATTCCCACCAGCCAGAGTACGAATCTACCAAGACCAGGTAATCCTTGTTTGACTACTCAAATATGTCAGCTGCTGTGATAGACCATGGTCTGTCAGGTATTTGGGAAGAGTTAAAGGTACTATCGTCTGGTGCTGTCGTAGAGCATTGCACAGACCTTTGCCTGTGGCATATCAGCGATCACTTGCTCTACAGTCTTTAATGGGTGATAAGGCCTCAGGAGAGCCTTGTTGAGGTGTACAGGATCAATCCATATGCGGACAATCCCATCTTTCTTGACTAATGCTGCCATGGCAGACACCCAGGGGGTAGCCTCCTTCACTGGTGCAATGATGCCCAGGCTAGTCATCCTTTCCAACTCTTGCAAGACATTGTCTTTTATAGCCAGTAGGATCCTTCGAGGGGCACACACAGTAGGCTGTACTGTTTCATCCAAGCGCATGTGATAAATGAGTGGAAGCTTACCAACAGTGTCAGTTTGAAGTAAGTCCTCATAAGTGGTAATCTCAGGAGCCTGTTGTACTGCATGTACTTCTGGACTGAGTTGTTTATAACTTATGTTTATTCAATTTTTCAATAAAGAAGAAAAAAAAAAAAAGGATTTTTTACAACATATAAATCTAGGGAAGGGTCCAACATCAATCTATGAATGAGAGAATGCAGTTACATGATCAAAGGTACATTTCATATGATAAGCAATCAATTGTAAAATCAGAAAAATGCCTCCTTCAATCCTCAAAAATATACTTGTCCTCCCTCTTTCCTGCCCAATCCTCTCGTTTAAATCTGCATTCTCCTTTCTTATTTTAGTACCCATTCTGAACACTGCCCTTATTCGTAAGGCCTACCAGTACTAAGGGCATAGTGTCCCCAGTCCCCAGAAACAATTCACTCAAGTAGAAACAGACATGAAAGGAAAAAAGAAAGAAAGAAAGGAAAAGAATAAAAAAAAAACCCCCATCCTATTTTTCCATATACATGGACCCATGAAGATTTTATTTATAAGTACTTCAACAGTAGTCCCGAGGCACGATAATCATCCCACTTATTCCATACATGTTCTCTAGAGCCGATCTCAGCACTAGTTGTTTCTTCCATTAGTCGCATCTCGCCCATTTTGCAATTGAGGGGACCGCCTCTTTTCGCCACGAGTGAGCGATAATTGTTCGTGTGGCTGTTAACATGTGTCGCAAGATATCTTTCTTAATAGCTTTCAATGAACCAGGAATAATTGATAATATCGCTATTACTATGTCTGGTTGTAATGTAGAATTAGAGAGCTCTCTGTATATCTTGAATATTTCCGTCCAGAGTTGGCAGACCTCTGGACAGTAATACCAAATATGTGATCTTTTACATCTCCAACATGTTTCAGGAATACTTTCTTTTATCTTATGGAGATCGGCAGGACACCGATACCATCTAGATATAATTTTGTAGTTCCTTTCTTGATGCTTAATTGATGCTTAATTGAAGGAGATAGCCCATGTACTAGAGTCAACGCTTTCTCCCCATGTGTCCTGGAGAGTGTCATTCCAATCTCTTCTTCCCATTTATTTAGATATATTACTTCTCTATCCCAAGCCCTTAGGGAGTAGTTCTTTATATCATTTTGACAGTATATGAACTGGTTTTTGATCCTGTAGGAGAACTTTCTCGAATTCTGTAGGTAATCACGTTAATTCAGAATAATTTCCCAGTGAATGAACGTATGCTGTCAATTGTTTGTATTGTATCCATTTATTTGCCCTTTCGCTTCTTAATGTACCTAATGGGGGGATCTCCCCATCCCCCAGGACCTGGGCCAATCTAGGATCATCTTGTCTCTGCCAGTCCAGGAAGTCCGAAGCCTCCATTGCTGGCAAAAAATCTAAGTTAGAGAACAGAGGTGTCATTGGCCCAATCCAGGTCGAGAGGGTGCCCTCTCCCATAAGTACATCCCATACCCTCAAGGTAGAAGATACCAAGAATGGCATATTTGCTACTTTAGAACGATTTATTGGTGTAACCCACAGTATAGATCTCAATTTCAGGCCCAAAATATCTTCCTCCCATCCAACCCATTGTTTAAGTTTAATTCCATGGAACCAGTCCACTATCCTAGTCAAGTGTATCGCCTGTATATATTTCGTAAAATCCGGAAGGGCCAATTCCCCTTTTTGTTTGGATCTAATGAGTATGTCTCATTTAATCCATGGAGATTTATGTTCCCAAATGAATCCCCCAACTGCAGACCGCAATTTGCGGATTAGTGCAGCAGGGGGATACATCGGGACTGTCTGAAATACGTACAGCAATTTTGGAAGTATATCCACTTTTATTATATTTATTCTTCCGACCCAAGAAAAAGTTTTCCTATCATATTTGTGTAACAGTTTTATTATTATATCAATCAACGGGACATAGTTATGCTCTAGGCATTTTTATCCCTAGGTACTTAAGAACTGTCTGTTGCCATTTAAAAGGAAATGTTTTCTGAAGATGAGCTTGAGTTTTATTTGGTAAAGAGACATTTAGTGCCTCAGATTTGTCATAATTGACTTTAAAGTTACTTACAGCTCCGAATCGCTCAAACTCTTGAATAAGATTAGGGATAGCTATTATAGGGTTAACAATGTACAGCAGGAGGTCGTCTGCGTATACTGACATTTTATATTCCTTTCCTTTTATTTTAATCCCTTGTATATCAGGGCTATTTCGTTTAGCCTTAGTAAGGTGCTCCATTACCAAGACATACAACAACGGAGAGAGGGGACAACCCTGTCGGGTACCATTCAAAATTGGACCCGACAGGATCCCATCAATCTGGACCCTTGCATGTGGTTTATGATATAGTGCCATTATCTTTTCCATTAACCACTTCAGCCCCGGAAGGATTTCTAGCTTTAGGACCGGAGCCCTTTTTGTGATTCGGCGCTGCGTCGCTTTAACTGACAATTGCGCGGTCGTGCGACATTGTACCCAAACGAAATTGCGTCCTTTTTTTCCCACAAATAGAGCTTTCTTTTGGTGGTATTTTATCCCCTCTGCGTCATTTCTGATCGCCGCTATAAACAAAAGAAGAGCGACAATTTTGCAAAAAAAAAAACAAATTTCTTACTTTTTGCTAAAATACAAATCCCAAAAAAAATATAAAAAAACATTTTTTTTTCACCGTTTTTGGCCGATTTATATTCTTCCTCATATTTGCGATAAAAAAAAATCGCAATCGGCATTTATTGATTGGTTTGCGCAAAAGTGGTCGCGTTTACGGATGATGAGAATTCATTTTTGGGGTTTTTATTTATTTTATTTTTTTTACTAGTAATGGCGGCGATCTGCGATTTTTAGCGGTACTGCGATATTTCAGCGGACATGTCGGAACATTTTGACACTTTTTTGGGACCATTGGCATTTATACAGCGATCAGTGCTATAAAAATGCACTGATTACTGTGTAAATGCCATTGGCAGTGAAGGGGTTAACCTGCAGGGGGCGCTCTAAGGGTTAACTATGTTCCCTGGGCGTGTTCTAACTGTATGGGGGCTTGCCTAGCTGGGGAAGGGAAGTGGTCACAGCCTTCACGTACAGGAAGGCTGTGATCACAGCCCTTCCCCCTCACACAGAGCGGAGGTCCGTGTTTACTTACACGGACCTCCGCTCCTTCACTCCGGGGGGGGGGGGCATCGCGGGTGGCTGGCAGCAATCGAAGCCGCCGCACCCGCTCCCTGGCCCTCCCCGGACACAGTGAGCCCGCGGGCGCGCCTCCGGCGCGCGCGCGCTCACTGTGTGCGATCTGGCGGCCGCCTTACAGAGCCACTTTGCCGCCGTCAGATGCCGATCGGCGGTCGGCAAGTGGTTAATAGGGACTGTAGTTCATTTTGTTTATCTGTAAGTTTTATCAAATTTATTGGAGTAGGATTCTGTTTATGAGTTTGCTCATAGTTTGCAATATCTTTTAGCAAGCCTAACATTTTATTTGTCCTGCTTGCCTTCAGTCTAGCCCCATGTTTTATAAAGATACCTCTAATCACACATTTTAATGTTTCCCATTGTATAGGAAGAGAGGTTTTGTCGTTTTCATGGTTTGTTTGAAAGTTTTTTATCGTCTGGCGGATTTCATGCTAGATGCTTCGTCCCTTAATAGATTTTTGTTTCATTTCCATTGACCGCACGGTCTCTTATAGGCCGAGAATTCCAACTCTACAAAGACTGGAGCATGATCAGACCAAAGTTACCTATTTCTGATGAAGAAACCATGGGCAATCCAAATTGATTTACGAGAAAAAGATCTATTCTGTGATAAGTATTATGGACCTTTGAGTAGAATGTCTCTATCTCTGGGATGATGTACTCGCCAAATATCTATTAATTTTAGTTTTCCCATAAGGTCTTTAAATTCATTTGTCTGATTGCTATTCTGAAATGGTCGATTTGCAGTAGTGTCTAGACGAAGATCCAGGACAAAATTAAAATCTCCCCCAATTAACACAATACCCTCTGCTTTTTTCATTAAATCTGTCACCATTTGTATCCCTTTTTTAATCTGCTCTTGGTTTGGAAGGTATAAATTAATGAATGTGTATTTTTCTCCATAAATGGATACCTTTAGGAGCAGGGCTCTGCCATCCCCGCTACCCCAAGAATCCACAAGCTGATGTGGAAGTGATTTATGTATAGCAATGGATACACCTCTTGATTTAGAATAGGGAAAAGTATCGTGATGCCATGTTGAATAATACTTATTGTGAATGTTTGGGATATGATCTGAGTGAAAATGTGTTTCTTGGAAAAATATTACCCCTATCTTTTGTTTATGAAATGCTTGTAAAATTTGTGTTCTCTTGGATGGAGAGTTAAGACCTCTTACATTAAATGAACAAAACTTCACCGGGCCCATGACATGGAGAGAGAGAAAAAAAAAATAAAACCTCAACAATCACACTTAGACAATACAACTAAGTACAGTATTCAATGACTTTCTGTCTAATCCTATAACTAAGATCCTACTCTCGTAGGAGCAGGATAACCTATCAATGACCATTACCTCCGCCAAGCATGCTTCATGGGAAGAAGGAAAGGGCAGGACGGGGGAGGAAAAGAAAGAGGGGAAAAAAAAATTCCCTCTCCTTTCTCCTCCTCTCCTCCATTCCCTCCACTCACTCAAAGCTGCCCTAATAATTTCCCTTTATTTTCTTGACGGGGACACCGGGATTACAAAGGGAACGGAAGAAAAAAAAAAAAACAGTTCCCTATAAGTCTCCGGAGCCGCTCCATCCACTTTGGAACGTATCCAGGCTCACTGGGTCTAACATCCAGATTCTCTCTCCAGATTAACTACCTATACTAAAATTTTATTAGTATTTAAGTATTTATTTCCATTTCTAATAATATTTCAGTACATAAACATTAGACTTTTTTTTTTATTCCCAGAGTCTTGCCTGTTCGTCTCCATCTTCATATCATGAAAGGGAGCAAAAGGGGAGAGTAAGGAAGGAGAGGGGGAAAAAAAAGTGTTTATGAAGTTTTAAAAATCCTTTGAATGATTTAATCGAAGTGAATCTCAATACTTCAATACATTTCCCTATTACGTTTGAAGTGATAATAAGGAGAAAAAAAAAGGGGGGGGGGCCTTCTACCCCTTTTATAGAACTAGAGGGACCACATGGCCTTCTCTGTATTTTTATATATCCTGTTACAAAATCTCCTTCTTTGTCCCCTGGTAAAAAAAAAAAAACCTTGATAGCTCACACGCATATGTAAAGGTTAATCACACATGTGAGGTATTGTCACAAACATCAGAGTGAGAGCAATAATTCTAGCCCCAGACCTCCTGTGTAACTGGTAACTTTTACAGGTATCACATATAGAGAATTTTAAGCACTTTACGTAACATCATCTTTCACATGATACATACAAATAAGATTAAATATTGTCTTTTTTTTAAATTTATTAAAGTGTATTCTTTCCCCCAAAAAATGCATTTGAAAAACCGCTGCACAAATACCATGTGATATAACAAATTGCAACACCCATCACTTTATTCTATAGGGCCTCTGCTAAATAAATAAATATATATATATATATATAATATGTTTGGGGGTTCTAAGTAATTTTCTAGCAAAAAAGTGGATTTTTACATGTAAGAGCCAAGTGCCCTAAACTGCCCGGCCTCTAAAAAGCAGTCTGTGCTCAGATCACTTTTCACAGGCATTTGACAGGTGGTGAGGAGGCGATATGTTACCTCATCACTGCCTACTTTAACCACTTCAGCCCTGCAAGGATTTCCCACGTTAGGACCAGAGCATTTTTATCAATTTGGCACTGCGCTGTTTTAACTGGTAATTGCGCGGTCATGCAATGCTGTACCCAAACAAAATTTGCATCCTTTTTTTCCCCACACATAGAGCTTTCTTTTGGTGGTATTTGTTCACCTCTGCGCTTTTTATTTTTTGTGATATAAATGAAAAAAGAAGGAAAATTTTGAAAAAAAAAAGATATTTTCTACTTGTTATTAGAAAAATACAATAACCTAAATTTTAGTCATAGATTTTTGCGAAAATGCATTCAGCAACATGTCTCGGGTAAAAAGAAAAGTAAATTAGTGTATATTTATTGGTTTGTGCAAAAGTTATAGCGACTACAAACTAGGGTACGTTTTCTGGAATTTACGCAGCTTTTATTTTATGACTGCCTGTCTTATTTCCTGAGGTGCTATAATGGAAGGGCATAGATAGGCAACTATCCTCATATTGATTAGTGGTTCCAAATTAATAATAACTACTGCAGTAGGGAACAGACACAAAAGATACACTTAGCATTAAGGTATTAAAAGTACGGTATCACTCTATGAGCGTCTTATTCTTTATTCATGGGAAAATGATGCTGATATATAGGTGACTCACACATCCCCTTCACCGATCGGGAATATCCTAATGGGATTGGATCATATGCTGGAAGGATTGTCTTTTTCCTGGGTCCCATTTGATGTGATGTGATATGCGTAACACCCATTTATGTCTGGTGAGTTGTTAGGACAGTCAGTGTTTGGATAAGTCATTGTGGTGCCTATTCATTACAAGTGTGACCTAACTGATGTGAGATGCCTTAGGCTTCATGCACACAGGACTTTAAAAAAAAAAACGTCCAAAAAACATCACTAGCTTATCAGGGATGTTTTCAGCTTTTACCAGCGTTATATTACCGCCGTTTTTTCGCTGGCACTTTTCAGTACCTTATGTATAGTTTGATTTGATTTTTTGAGCGCTGCACTTTTTTTCAAGATATGTTGAATTACACCCCAAAATACATTCTGCTGCTTCTCCTGAGTACAGGGCGTTAACCTTTGCGTGCGTGCACGGGAGGGACAGGGGTGCATTTTTTTTTAATTATTCATGTTGCTTTTTATTTTATTTTTACACTGTCCCTTTCATCTTTTTTTTCTATCACATTTTTTTTTCTATAATTTTTATTGTTATCACGGGAAATTTAAATATCCTCTATGATAAAAATAGGTAGTGTCGCAAATTTTTTTTTTCTTGTTTTCAATTTGGGGTCTATTAGACTCTAGATCTCTCTTCAGCCCTTAAAGCATCTGACCACACCAACATTGGTGTGATAAGATGCTTCCCCAATTTCCCAATGACGCGGTTTATATCTGGCGAAATCGGAGTCATGAAATGCTCGTAGTCTCTGGTATCTTAGGCCATAGAGATGATTGAAGCCATTCTAGTCTTTGATCAGCTTTATGGTCAGTGGTTGGAACCACCAGCTGCATTCTCTGGTTCCCTGGTGGGACAGGAGAGCCAGAGAAAACCATGGAAGACGATGGGAGGGGGGGCGTTCCCTCCCACTGCTTGTAAAAACAGTCTAGCGGCTGATCAGCTGCTAGGATTGCTTTTACAGGACAGCTGACCGCTGCCTGCAGAGAACGATACCTAGATGATACTTATACCTGCAGGCATCATTCCGGTATAACCACTCTAAGACCAGGAACATACTAATGTGTCACTGGCCCTTGTTGGGCATACCTTGTAATGCTCTTTTTTTTCATGCAGCCTGTGGGTTAAATGAAAAAAAAGAATCAATCAGTGGGTATACCCACCATTAGAAAACCTCCCTTCTTCCACCCACTTCTAATGGTGGGCATAGCCCCTGTTTAAGAATATATACAGAAGCATAGAGGCAATCCGCCCCAATTTCCACCCCTGCCCCTATGCTTCGGTATATATGCTCTTTTTTTAACTATGGTGGTGAAATCACCTCCAACAGCGCTGGAGTCACTGCTTTATGTATGGTGAGAGCAAATGCTGTTACTGTCGCCCTAAATAAATCAGTGCTGCAGCTGGCGTACCTGAAAAACAAATAAAGTTTAATACAACACAGTAACATATAAAAATAGCATTCCTGCTAAGAAGAAAAATATAATAAAACATTACAGGAAAACATGATAAAAACAGTAACAAAACATTACAGGTATGCATAACAAACAATAGAGAGCAATAGAAAGAGAATATAGAGAAAATAGAGATAGAAAAACAAGAAACATACAACTGTTTTTGGCTTTTATCATTTTATATATTTTTTGGTTTTTATAACATTTTTTTTATTTTTTTTTGTTTTTTGGTACGCTTATTTTTTTTAGCAGTAGTTCCAGGTTGGGGGTCTCTCAAAATGCGGTGACATCTTGGAGACCCTGTGATAGTGTGCCCTATTCCTGTGTAGTGTTGTTCCCTATGCTAATACTCAACTAGTGTATGGTAGCGCTCGAAACAGAGACCAGGCTGGTCAAAACAGTAGCTGCAATAAAAATGGGTGTTACGCCTGCATCCGCATAGTCGGCAGACACGGCATCTTTTTTGGGAGGCTCGGTTGGTAGGGGTACCAGGGATGGCATGTGGAAAATGCTGTCCATGCAGCCGGCTCACTGCATTTGGATTGGGAATATGGGGTGCAGAGCCAACTGGATACAGAAGGGCTCTGACGATCTCTTCCTGGAATTGGTCCACTTATCCATATTTTGGTTATATTCGTGGACACAGAGGGGTTTCTTCACAACACCAGTCGCTGTTGTAATTTGCACAGCCGTGTCTGCGTGAAGGGAGGAAAGAACAAAAACATTCTTTGTATCCCTCCACTTCACAGCGAGCAAATTACTACTTCTCAAGCAGGCTCTCTCCCCCCGACTAAGTCGGGATTCTACCAGCCATTGGGGAAAGTACCAGCGATAAGGTCACTCGGTGCCACATGCGCCAATTTGGTGAGCAAACAAGTGACTAAAAAGTGTCACACTTTGTGTAGTAATTGTCCACGTACATATGGTACCCCTTTCCGGATAAGGGTGACACCAAGCTCTACACAATTTTGCCAACACTCCCTATGTAGTCTGGGAATCCTTCTGGCTCCACGTGACTATCTTTGCCCTCATAAACCATAAAGATACATGTATAGCCTGTGACCCTGTATCTGGCATGCTTACTGGGGAGAAACTGTTTGAAAGCAAGACGGCCAGAAAATCTAATCAGGGACTCATCCACGCACACAATTTGGCTGGGATTAAAAAGTGCTCTGAACTGCTGGTTGAAGTGGTTTATGAGGGGCCGAATTTTGTGGAGCAGATCATATCCAGGGTCACCCCGTGGACCACAGAGTTCATTGCCATTGAAGTGCATAGACTGCAGGATCTGCTCGTATCGTGTCCTGGCCTTGCAAGCAGAGAACACGGACATATGGTGAATTGGGTCAGTGGACCAATATAACCGCAATTTAGGTTCTTTATGTACAGTATCTCACAAAAGTGTGTACACCCCTCACATTTTTATAAATATTTTATTATATCTTTTCATGTGACAACACTGAAGAAATTACACTTTGCTTCAATGTAAAGTAGTGAGTGTACAGCTTGTATAACAGTGTAAATTTGCTGTCCCCTAAAAATATGTCCAAATTGGGCCCAAAGTGTCAATATTTTGTGTGGCCACCATTCTTTTTCAGCACTGCCTTTACCCCCGCTTGGGCATGGAGTTCACCAGAGCTTCACAGGTTGCCACTGCAGTCTTCTTCCACTCCTCCATGATGACATCACAGAGCTGGTGGATGTTAGTGACCTTTGAGGATGTCCCACGGATGCTCTTAAGGGTTTAGGTCTGGAGACATGCTTGGCCAGTCCATCACCTTTACCCTCAGCTTCTTTAGCAAGGCAGTGGTCGTCTTGCAGATGTGTTTGGGGTTGTTATCATTTTGGAATACTGCTCTGCTGCCCAGTCTCCAAAGGGAGGGGATCATGCTCTGCTTCAGTATGTCACAGTACATGTTGCCATTCATGGTTCCCTCAATGAACTGTAGCTCCTCAGTGCCGGCAGCACTCATGCAGCCCCAGACCATGGCACTCCCACCACCATGCTTCACCAGAGGCAAGACACATTTGTCTTTGTACTCCTTACCTGGTTGCCACCACACACGCTTGACACCATCTGAACCAAATACGTTTATCTTGATCTCATTAGACCACAGGACATGGTTCCAGTAATCCATGTGCTTAGTCTGCTTGTCTTCAGCAAACTGTTTGCGGGTCTTCTTGTGCATCATCTTTAAAAGAGGCTTCCTTCTGAGACAACAGCCATGCAGAACAATTTGATCCAGTGTGCAGCGTATGGACTGGGCACTGACAGGCTGACCCCCCAACCCTTCAACCTCTGCAGCAATGCTGGCAGCATCCATACGTCTATTTCCCAAAGTCAGCCTCTGTATACAACGCTGAGCACGTGCACTCAACCTCTTTGGTCAACCATAGCTAGGCCTGTTCTGAGTGGAACCTGTCCTGTTAAACCGCTGTATGGTTTTGGCCACAGTGCTGAAGCTCAGTTTCAGGGTCTTGGCAACCTTCTTTTAGCCTAGGCCATTTTTATGTAGAGCAACAATTATTTTTTCAGATCCTCAGTTCTTTGCCATAAGGTGCCATGTTGAACTTCCAGTGACCAGTATGAGGGAGTGAGAGCGATAACACCAAATTTAACACACCTGCTCCCCATTCACACCTGAGGCCTTCTAACACTAATGAGTAACATGACAGCAGGGAGAGAAAATGGCTAATTGGGCCCAATTTGGATATTTTCACTTAGGGATGTACTCACTTTTGTTGCCAGCGGTTTAGACATTAATGGCTGTGTGTTGAGTTATTTTGAGGGGACAGCGTGGTTCCACATTCATCACCTTCACATTTTCTCTGGCTCTAAGGAGAGTGACCTCCCATAGTTGTTCTGTACAGAGGTCCTGTCTACGGACCTCTAAGTCAGGTACTACATTTGGTTAACTCTCACCGTCAGGGTCAGAGACATTGTCTGGGTCATTAGCCCCCCGCTTTGTAGTTCCCTTGTCCCACTTCCCATAATTGAAGTGCCATTTGAGCGAATTGGCATGGATCTCGTGGGACCAGTAGTAAAATCTGCCCGGGGACACCAGTACATCCTGGTGTTCCTGGACTATGCGACCCGGATCAGGGTACCCCGTTAATGTCCAGAGTGACCAGAGAATTGTGCAAGTTGTACAAAATCTCCCATCTCCGTACCTCTGTTTATCATCCCCAAACTGATGGTCTGGTGGAAAGGATTAACAAGAGTATGCTAAAAAAAAGGTGGTGGATAAAAATGGGCGAAATTGGGATTTTTTGCTGCCGTACCTCATGGTTGCCATACGAGATGTTCCGCAGGCGTCTAGGGGGTATTGTATGGTAGACATCCCAGGGGGCTGCTAGATGTCGCAAAAGAAACATGGGAAGGAGAGGCCACCCAATATAGAAGCATCATAGAGCACGTCTCCTTGATGCAGGATCAGGGGCGTTGCTAGGTGGGAAAAAGACCAGGGGCTCCAGCCCGAAGAAATGCGGCGCGCTTAGCACGCCGCGGCGAAAAACGGGCGTGGCCAAAATGAAATAGGGGCGTGGTTTAAAGGGGCGTGCCTCACGCCTGAGATGAATAAGGGATGGGGGGAGGAAGAAAGAAAGAAAGAGATAGGGAGGGAAGGAAAGAGAAGAGAAGGAAGGAAAGAAGTCGGGATGGAGGGACAGCAGGCCCAGATTCTTCACCACAATAGCAATATGTGTATTCCAGAAAGTTTAACAATCAGCAGATAAAGATACTCCAAACGCTTCAATCATCCCGGCACCATGGTTGTTATGGTGTCAGGATGATTGAAGCCCATAATTTCTATTATTACATTGTAATATAAAATTAAATAGTTCAACTCACCATAATGCAGAATCAGTGGGAGCCCCGATCGTGTCACTTGCCACATCGCCTGCCACCAGATCTCCCCAGCAGAGTTCCTCCTTCCATCACAGGTGCCCCAGCGGAGTTCCTCCTTCCATCACAGGTGCCCCTCAGCAGAGACCTTCCTCCTTGAGGCGACCCCGTGGACACTACCTTCCTCTTTGAGGCGACCCCGTGGACACTACCTTCCTCCTTGAGACGACTCCCCGTGGACACTACCTTCCTCCTTGAG
>BLSH010345930.1:2502742-2518922 GCA_018402905.1 Glandirana rugosa | reverse complement strand
CCATCCCCCCCCACAGCTCCATCGATAAACCCACCCCCCCCCCACAGCTCCATCCATCCGTCGGCGGCACTGTGGAGAGAGGGAGGGATAGCAGTGTTCGGGCGGGCAGAGAGATGATGTCATCTCTGCTCGCCCGCCCCTCTCTCTCGTGTGAATGTAGCCACACGGCGGCTGGAAGCAGCCGCTCGGCGGCTCTGTAGAGCCGCCCGCTCGCGGCTCTATCAAGCCGCTCGCCTGCTCGCGGCTCTATCAAGCCGCTCGCATGCGGCTTCAGTCAGGTCTCCCGCCCGACGGGCGGGTGACCTGACGCCGCCATTAAGGGCCCCTCGGGAGGCTCGGGGCTAAGGGCGTGGGACTCGGGGCTCCAGCCCCCATAGCCACCCCCTGGCGACGCCCCTGTGCAGGATCAAATCACAGCTGTCCTGCTCCTTGTACGAGAGCATATGAAGCAAGCCCAGGAAGCCCAGAGAAGGGTTTACTATTGGGGTGCCAAAACCCGAACTTTCAACCCCGGAGACAGATTGCTAGTGCTAGTCCCCACGGTTTAAAGTAAATTCCTGGCAAAGTGGCAGGGTCCCTTTGAGATTAGGGAAAGAGTAGGGGAAGTAAACTACAAAGTTACCAGCCTGGGAGAAGGAAACCGGAGCAGATTTACCATGTTAATCTCCTAAAACCATGGAAGGACAGAGAGAGTTTATTGACAGTGCCCACTCCCCAAAAGGACAGGTTACCCCTGACCCCGGATGTCCCCATAACCGAGTCCTTGTCACTGACACAACAAAACAACGTTAAGGAATTTGTCAGTAAAAATAGACTTTTTCTCTTCCCCCCAGACTGAGCACTGTAGTACAACATGACATAATCGCAGACCCAGGGGCCCGTGTAAATGTAAAACCCTACTGAATACCTGAGGCTAGATGAGAGGCGGTGGCGAGAGAAATAAAAACCATGTTGGAGTTAGACATGATAGAGGAGTCCCATAGCATCTGGTCGAGCCCTATATTGCTGGTCCCAAAACTGATGGCACTATCCGCTTCTGTAATGATTTCAGGAAGCTGAATGACATGTCTAAGTTCGACGCATAAACAATGTCACGGGTTGACAAACTTGTGGACAGGTTGGGAGGTGCCCGATACATAACAATTCTAGACCTAACTAAGGGATACTGGCAAATCCCTCTAATGGAGTGAGCAAAGGAAAAAATGGCCTTTTCTACCCCCGAGGGGTCCTTCCAATACAAGTGAATGCCATTTGGTCTGCATGGGGTCCCTGCATCCTTCCAGAGGATGATGGACAAAACCTTGAGGCCGCATCGGCCCTATGCAGCGGCCTATCTAGAGGATGTGGTCACCCACAGCCCAGATTGGAAATCACATCTGCCCCCTGTGCAGGCAGTGGTAGATTCGCTGAGGGTAGCAGGTTTAACAGCCAACCAAAAAAAGTGTGCCATAGGTCTGTAGGAGGCCAAATACCTTGGGTATATTATTGGTCGGGGTCTGATTAAGCCCCAGACTAATAAGATCGAGGCCATTCAAAAGTGGTCCCAACCGGTGAACAAAAACCAGGTTCATGCCTTCCTGGGGATTACAGGGTATTACCAACGTTTCATCCCCGACTTTGCCACCTTTGCCATCCCTCTGACCGATCTGACGAAGGGTAGAGGGTCGGGAACAGTTAAGTGGAATCCCGAAGTCGAGAAGGCATTTCAGAAGTTGAAGCAAGCCCGTTGTGTACAGCCAGTGCTCGTGACCCCAGGCTTTGTTGTTCAAACCGACGCCTCTGAGGTGGGATTAGGTGCTGTTCTGTCCCAGATCAGAGACAGTGAGGAGCACCCGGTCGTCTACTTAAGTAGGAAGCTTAATAGGCATGAAAGTAATTATGCCATTGTGGAGGAGGAGTGCCTGGCTATCAAGTGGGCCTTAGAGGCCCTAAAATACTACCTGCTGGGAAGGTCATTCAGGCTAGTCACCGACCATGCCCCCGTTAAGTGGATGTGTAACAACCGGGAGAAAAATAGCCAGGTGACTAGGTGGTTCCTGGCCCTACAGCCGTTTAAATTATCAGTGCAACACAGGGCCAGAAGGCTCCAAAATGACGCCAATGGCCTTTTCCAGGCCCACTGCATGGTCGGGACAGTTGCACCGCCCTAGGGGCTTGAGGAGAGAGGGGGATATGTGACGTTATGCGAGACTCCATAATGGACGGGTGATACTTGTCGCCTCGAATGCAATCACTTTGAGGCGACTAGAGAGAGTCTGACCCGGGTTTTGCCAGCCACCATGGCAGAGCTGGTTCCGGTCCGGACTTTCTGGTCCACTCAAACCCCTCTCCACCTGCATTTAATGACCAGGAAGAGAGCATAGGGGAGCTCTAGCCTGAATCTCAGAGGGAGAAAGCTGAGTGAGCTCTGTGTGCTAATTTGGACTTAAAAGATCAAAGTTTGCTCTGTGCTTATGTTTTGTGGGTGTCGGGGACCGCATACTTGCCAACAGTCCCGAATTTCCCGGGACATTTCCGGGATTTAGACTGTTTTCCCGGCCTTAACATTACCCGGGAAATGTCCCGGGAAATTTACTTTTCCCGATGTTTTATTTTATTTTTTTTGCCGCCAAGTCAGCGGCCGGCACTAAATTGACTCCATCGCCATTTTAAAGAAGACCAGCTAAGGAAGAAACAAGAGGCGGAGCCCGAGCTCCGCCTCTTGGCTCTTCCCTGCTCGCTCCACAAGCTGGTCTTCTGGCAGGGAGATGAGAGCAGCCAGTGCGTCCCAGTGTACCTCGTCAGGTCACTGGGACAGTCAGTGATTCAAAGATAGGGACACAAACTTGGACTACCCCGCCATGAGACACAGAAGGACCACCACCCCCCAATGGGACACAGAAGGACCACCATCCCCTCCCAGGGACACAGAGTAACCCCCATTCCCCCCAGGGACACAGAGGGACCCCCATTCCTCCCCCCGGGACACAGAGGGACCCCCATCCACCACCGGGGACACAGAGGGACCCCATCCCCCCCAGGGACACAGAGGGACCCCTATCCATCACCAAGGACACAGAGGGACCCCCATCCACCACCAGGGACACAGAGAGACCCCCCATGTCCTCTGGGGATATAGAGGGACCACCATGTACACTAGGGACACCGAGGGACCACTATGTCCCCTGAGGACACAGAGGGTATGCCATCCCCCCAGAGACACAGAGGGACACCCCCGGGGAGACAGAGGGACCAACATGTCCCCCCGGGGACACAGAGGGACCATGTCCTCTGGGAAGACAGAGGGACCACAATCCCCCTGGGAAGACAGAGGGATCACCATCTCCCTGGGGAGACAGAGGGACCACCATGTCTCCTGGGGAGACAGAGGGGCCACCATGTCTGCTGGGGAGACAGAGGGACCACCATCCCCCCTCTGGGAAGACAGAGTGGCCACAATCCCCCTGGGAAGACAGAGGGATCACCATCTCCCTGGGGAGACAGACGGACCACCATGCCCCCCTGGGGAGACAGAGGGACCACCACCCTCCCCCCTGGGGCGACAGAGGGAGCACCATCCCCCCTGGGGAGACAGAGGGACCACAATCCCCCCTGGGATGACAGAGGGACCATCACCCCTCCCCCTGAGGAGTCAGAGGGACCACCATCTCCCTTGGGGAGACAGAGGGAAAACCACCACCCCCCCTCTGGTGAGACAGAGGGACTGAAAATTGAATAATAGCCAGAAAATAAACAATACCGGGAGTTTAAAACAGTAGAAAATGGAAAATATGAACTAAATGTGAAAAAAAATGCAAAATGAAAATAAAATAAAAAATAAATAAATAAAAAATAAATAATAAAAATAAAAAATAAAAAATGAAAAGAAATAAAAATAAAATATATATATATATATATATATAAATGGAAAAATGAAAAAATGAAAACAATGAGAAAATGAAAAAATGACCAAAAGAATTAGGGGGAAGACAGACAAAGGGAAGGAGAATGAGGGGAAAGTAGGAAAAAAAGCAGGGAGAAAACAGCATGAGAGCAGGTTAGAAAAGAGCAGGCCCCTAAGTTAAGTCCGTCATGTTGAGGAGGTCCTAAAGGTGTCAACATGGCGGGTAATGCGAAAAAGTGGGGGTCAGCCATCATGTAGTCTCCAAGGCCTTAAAACCTCCAATCTCATTGCTTATCAAAAATAGTTTATATTATACGGTGATAGTCCCACATGTGTTGATGATTAACACATCAAGAAATGGAATACGGTCCTTCGAGATTTCAGGGTTGAATACAATCCCAGAAAAAATACTGTTCAGAAAATCAACAAATGCAACAAACTGTTCCCCATCGCCTGACCATACAAGAAAAATGTCATCAATATACTTCATCCATTTAACCACGTTTGATAAATAGGGGGGATGTATAGACAAAACGCTCCTCAAGGAAGCCCACAAATAGATTCACGAATGAGGGTGCCGCTGAGCTCCCCATAGCAGTACCTCGAATCTGTGTGTATGTCTTCCCCTCGAACATAAAATGGTTGTTGGTCAGAATAAAATCAAGACATTCAAAAATATAACCCTTTGGTAATTCAGAGAGGTCTTGTTTGGAAAGAAAGTTTTCAACAGCTTGTAGGCCAGCACTATTGGGTATGCAGGTATAAAGTGACGTTATGTCCATCGTTGCAAAGCTCCAATCTTCACGAAATGAAGAGAAGGGCTTCAGTTTTTCAAGGAAGTCACTTGTATCCCTGATGTAAGCAGGTAAGCCCTTGACGATGGGTTGTAGATGGTAGTTAATGAACTGGGCCAAAGGTTGAGTAATGGATCCCGTGCCGAAGACTATGGGTCTAAACTTGAGAGGTGTGGTGCCTTTATGGATCTTTGGTAATCCATAAATGACCGGCATACGGGGATGGTCGTTATGTAAAAAATTGGCAGTCTCCTCAGTTAACCAGCCATTCAAAAGTCCTATGCTAATGAGATTCATCAGGGCGTTCTTGGTGCCCTGGGAGGGGTCCCTCATTAATTTCATGTAGTTATTGGAGTCTGCTAACATGGACAGCATGCCATCTCTGTAGCCGCTGTAATTCATGACTACAATACCACCGCCCTTGTCGGCCGGTTTGATGATAATATTCTTATCTTCCTTAAGGGACTTTAATGCTGCAAACTCATCAGGGCTCAAATTGTTATATGTGTTCTTGGAGATGTTACTAGATACCTCATGTTTGATGGTTCGGGTGTAACTGTCAATGGAGTGGAATTGTCCTGGAGGCATAAATTTGCTCTTGCGCTTGAAGGGAGCTGGCCCTGCTGCGGTCTGTGTGTTGTGTTGAGAGTGAAAAAACTGTTTGATTTTCAATGTTCGTTAAAATCTGAACATCTCTACCTCGAAGCCAAACGGGTTCAGTTTGTTCGTTGGACAAAATGAGAGGCCTTTAGAAAGAAGTTTGGACTCACCGTTGGTGATCGGTCTTGATGAGAGGTTAATTACCGGGCACGTTTGGTTCCCCGTCGACTGCTGCTGCGTAGTGGTGGGGCCATGTGGTCCCTTTTTGCCCCTCCTGGATCTGCGTCTCCGCTGGCAGATTGAAAAAGGTTTTTATTGGTGGTGCCCCCTGAGGCAGTGGATCCTATCGATGGTCCGGTTTCACTGTCAGTTGATGGATTCTCGGTAGGACAGTCGCTTTCTGAAGTCGAGGGGTGCCCGTGGCTATGGAAAGTGCCAGGTGGGCGTGTGCGGATTCTCCTTTTTGGCCGCGATATGCCTGTAAGC
The DNA here is from genome assembly GCA_018402905.1 of Glandirana rugosa. Classification (NCBI taxonomy): domain Eukaryota; kingdom Metazoa; phylum Chordata; class Amphibia; order Anura; family Ranidae; genus Glandirana; species Glandirana rugosa. Next base: position 2,513,159 of record BLSH010345930.1, on the reverse strand, counting down.
CAAGGGTAGACTCTACCTTCCTGATAGTCCTGATTGATCAATCTCAGTTTGTCACGTTTGGCCTACTTCTGTCTATTAGAGTATGTCAGTATTTCGTTATCAATCTTTCTGAGATTTTCTAGCTGTGCGTCGTCATTCTGGACTGATGCCTCCAGAGCTGACAATTCCCTGTTCACTTGACACAATTGCACTTTAACCTCTTCAATGACAATCAGCATATACTTAAGCGAGTTTTGTGTTGAAACCTCACACCATTTTTTGCAAAACTCACGTTTGTGCCGTCCAATGGTGGGTTGGTTCCTGATGCGAAAGCCTCTAGGGATCTTTTTCGTCCTGTAGTATTCAGAAAGTGTCTGTCAATGTAGTTCAAGGTCAACACGTCTTTTTTTCAATCGCCTAATCTCGCGATTGACGTCAGTGGTGGTGTTGGTTCCAAATGCTTTGTCCTCATTTGGAGGAAACAAAATAGCGTCAATCTCTTCCTGGCTGTAGATACAGCCCGGAGCTCTGTTGAATTGTGAGGAGCCTGTCTCTTCTGACTCCATAAGTGTGTAGGAGAAACACTCGGTCGGATTGTTCGATGGTGATCGTGTCCCAGCGCTAGTGGGCAAGGAATATGTTGAAACCCACGTAAGGGTGGCCACCAGTGGTGCTGAATATGGAAACCAGAAGTACAGTCTTAATCAATTTTCCTATCGCACTCCTTCCTGGCAAGAAAGGCTCTTACGTAATAGGGTGCTGCAACGAAATCCAGCTGGGTCCTGGAGATTATTCGTCATGCCAGTTGGTACAGGCCGACCCCAGACAGAAATACGCTAAGTGCGTACCCAAAATATCACACAAGACAGGATGCTACAAATGCTACAACTGTAATGTGTGTAACTCACTCATTTGTGGCAAGCACTTTACACACCCTCATAGGGGCATTCAATACCAGATACGGGAATACAATAACTGCAACACAGATTTTTGCATATACATCCTAAAATGCCCATGTTCTTTGACCTATGTGGGAAAAACGATGGGCCCATTCAAAAAACGGTTTCAGAAACACAGAAGTGACATCAGGGTGGCACTGACCAAGACTGAACAAGGGGAACAGGCTGACCCCAACAAACCTGTGGCAATGCACTTCATAACACTAAAGCACCAAACCCACGAGTTACGTGGGATGGTGATTGAACAGGTCAAACAGCCGAGTAGAGGAGGTGATCGCGACCAATGGCTTCTCCGACGCAAAGCATATTGGATATATACCCTGGGCACGGTACAGCCCGGGGGCCTCAATACAAATCTATCTCTCTCGTGTTTCCTCGATGATAGGTAGTGATCTCCTCTGCGAAATTTTGATGTTCGTTTTTGGATTTTTTTACCACTGACCCCGTTTTATACAAACGCGGGGGAACCCATTGTGCTCATGAGTATCCGGTATCGGAAACACTCGGATCGGACTAATCTTCTTTTCTTTTTAACATTTTTTCCTCCCTTTGAGTTCCCCCCTTTTTTTGCTTGTCTCTTCGTTTTTAAGTCCACGTTATTCTGCACGGAGGCCTAGATATAATATAAACTCTTTTTGATAAGCAATGAGATTGGAGGTTTTAAGGCCTTGGAGACTACATGATGGCTGACCCCCACTTTTTCGCATTACCCGCCATGTTGACACCTTTAGGACCTCCTCAACATGACGGACTTAACTTAGGGGCCTGCTCTTTTCTCACCTGCTCCCATGCTGTTTTCTCCCTGCTTTTTTTCCTACTTTCCCCTCATTCTCCTTCCCTTTGTCTGTCTTCCCCCTAATTCTTTTGGTCATTTTTTCATTTTTCCATTTATATATATATGTTTTATTTTATTTTTATTTATTTTCATTTTTTATTTTTTATTTTTATTATTTATTTTTTATTTAATTTTCATTTTGCATTTTTTTCACATTTAGTTCATATTTTCCATTTTTCTACTGTTTTAAACTCCCGGTATTGTTTATTTTCTGGCTATTTTTCAATTTTCAGTTTTTCATTTTTTTCTCTTAGTCTGCACCCTCACATTTGTTTGATCATAGGATTTTCTACTTCTTGGCTTGTACTATATTCCTTCTTGATCTTTGTCTCAATCCTTTCTAGTCTCTTTTAACTTCAGTATCCGGTTTTTCCTCCCCCTGTTTTTCGGTCTGCTGTTTTCTCTATTTTCTCTTCATTTTTTTGTCCTGTAGTCTTTGCCTTCCTTGTCCCTTCTGTCTATCCTTTGTTTCCCTGCTCCTGGTGAGCTTCCATTCTGTCTCGCTCTTCTTTCTTCTCGCTCTTCCTAGGTTCCGGCACTCTTACACGTTCCCTTGACTACGTGCCGTCATATGACCGGCCTGGCGTCGCGGGTTGCTGTGGATACGGCAGACCCGCTCCCAGGTGTTTTGCCGATCCCACCGCTGTGCACGTTGTGCGCATGGGCGGCCGACGTGGCAGACCGCGATTGGTTGTCTGCCTTCCCTGCCTGACGGGGCTCCCCTGGGTCCTAGAGGTAGATTATAGCGATCGGGACATCTCACTGATGGTCCCGATCGGCTGTAGATACCTACACGCGACCCTACTTGGATGTAAACTATGGATTTATACTTTATTCTGGATAACTCAGGATTAACCATATGATGCATATAAGCAATTTTAATTGTTTTTGGCAGGATTTAAGTCATGTGACGACAAAGGGAGGGGGAGGGAACACTTTCTGCACATTTTTTTCACATTCACATATACTGCTTTTGCACTGTACACTTTATCACAAGCCTGATGAAGGGGCCCTGCGCGGCTCCGAATTGTTGCAGTTCTCTGTGATGTGATCTTCGCAATAAAAGAAAATTTTGGACAAGGATCCATGGTGTGCTGACGAATATGTACACTTGCATGACGAATAATCTCCAGGACCCAGCTGGATTTCGTTGCAGCACCTATTACGTAAGAGCCTTTCTTGCCAGGAAGGAGTGTGATAGGAAAGTTGATTATTTGTCTGCTGTTCTGTGTACTCATTTGTTATTAAGTTCCTGTTCCTATAAGACATGATGTGATATTTCTCCATGAAAGCTAAAGCCGTTTGCTGTACACAACAAGCTTCCAGCGTTAAATGAATACTAACAAATAGTAGCTGATAAGCAGGCATTTTTGCATTTGGTGGTGGCCATGATATCCGCTGGCCACCCGCGATCGCGGGAAAGAGAGGCAGAACGGGAATCTGTCAATGTAAACAGACAGATCCCTGTTCTGTCCGGGAAGTAAGAGAGATCTGCTGTTCCTAGTAATCAGGAACAGCGCTCTCTCTCTACTTCCAGTCAGTACACTCCCCACACAGTTAGAATCACCTCCCAGTGAACACATTTAACCCCTGGATCGCCCCTAGTGTTAACCCCTTCCTTGCCAGTGACATTTATACAGTAATCAGTGTATTTTTATAGCACTGATCGCTGTATATGTCGCTTTAAATGTCAATGGGCCCAAAAAAGTGTCAGTGTGCAATCCCGCTAAAAATTGCTGATCACCGCCACTACTAGTAAAAAAAAAATTAATAATAAAAATGCCATAAATCTATCCCCTATATTGTAGACGCGATACCTTTTGCACAAAGCAATCAATATAAGCTAATTGTGATTTTTTTTACCAAAAATATGTAGAAGAATACATATTGACCTAAATGATGAAGAAATGTGTTTTGTTTTTTTGGATATTTATTATAGCACAAAATAAAAAATATTGGTTTTTTTTTTCAAAATTGGCGCTCTTTTTTGTTTATAAAAACCGCAGAGGTGATCAAATACCACCAAAAGAAAGCTCTATTTGTGGGAAAAAAAGTATGTCAATTTTGTTTGGATACAGCATCGCACGACTGCGCAATTGTCGCAGTGCCGTATTGCAAAAAATGGCCTGGTCAGGAAGTGGGTAAATCCTTCCGGGGCTGAAGTGGTTAAAGGATAAGTTCATCTTTTTTTTTTTCTAAATTCCAGCTCCCCTATGCACCAATATAGCATTAATTAACTTTTTTTGCAAAAATATCAAAGCTTTCCATTAAATCTACAGTCACTTACTTCACTTGTCCTCATCAATGTTTCCAAATGTATCCATTGCTTCTGCCTTACTTACTGGTCAGACTATAGGTCATGACACAGGAAGGAGTTGACCAACTGACCTCATGCACACACCCTGCATCATCCACCCTCCTACCCATTCCCAGCTGCATGTATTTAAATGAAATGCAATTAATCAGTGATCACCCTTCTCACTAAATACACAATATACAATCAGATTGCATAGTGTATGGCCATCTTTATACAAGTACATAAGAGGTAGTGGACAGAAACATTCAGCTGTCAAGCCATGTTCACATCTCTGCATAACGGGAACTCGCATTCCCACATGCGTTCTTTTGTTTTTGTTTTTTCTTAGCAAGGGGGGGGCGTTTTAGAGCATTTTCACTCATCACACATAGGGCAGCCCATCCGCCTGAATGAGCTGCCCTGCACACGACAATCGCCCCAAAGAAGTTTCAGAACTTTTTTTAGAGTGGAGCTTGGTGCGTTTTTTCACTGTGATTTTTTTGCAGGAAATGCACAGATGTGAATGGAGCCTCATTATACTTGTGTTAATGCACCAATTTCACTTTCAGGCCCCATTCACATCTTGTGGGAGCTCGCATTTTGTGGTTCGTTTATCCTTTGACATGCATAGGGCAGCCTGTTGATTTCAATTGGCTGCACTACATGTGGCTTATGGGACATTTTGGCGTTTTGTGGGTTGCATGTTTTTTACTGTGCGTTTTGCAGCCACCCACTTTTTCACATGACAAAATGAGTGTTTGCTTCTGTGTTTGGTATGCCATTAACAATTAATGGCACTGAAATCGCAACTAGTCATTTTAGGTGTATAAAGATGGCCATACACTATACAATCTGATTGTACAATCTCCTTTAGATTTACCATATTTATATAATAGGAGGAGACACTTATCTAGCCAATCACTCTGTATCCAATCAGGCAGGCCCTTGCACTACATAGTTGACGGTAGATCTAAGGGAGATTGTACAATCAGATTGTATAGTGTACAGTGAACTTTAGAGAACCCAGGACACCCTTCTCCTGTTTTCAATACTACAGCTCTATCCACATAGGCTGTTATCTCATCTCTCATATCCTGCACACTTCAAAATGCCAAATGAAAGAGCTATGCAAGATTAAACTTAAAGGATAAGTTCACCTTTGTTCACTTTTTTTTTATAAATTCCAGCTCTCCTATGTACCAATATTCATTAATGTACTTCTTCTGCAAAAATATCAAAGCTTTCCATTAATTCTACAGACAGTTACTTCACTGTCAACCAAACACAGAAGCAAACACACATTTTGTCATGTGAAAAAAAACGAGTGGCAAATGCTGCAAAACGCACAATAAAAAACACGCAGCCCACAAGATGCCAAAATGTCCCATAAGCCACATGTAGTGCAGCCAGTTGAAATAAACAGGCTGCCCTATGCATGTCAAAGGAAAAGCGAGACAAAATGTGCACTCTCACTATGCTAGATAGTGATGGCCTTGGGCGTGTTCACAACCTTACTTGCCTGATCCCGCCAGGAAGCTGACACTGCACAGCGCTAATCACATGCAGTGAGACATTTCCCGGTCTGCAGCTGCACAGATTGGGAAATGTCTCACTGCCTGTGATTAGCAGTGTGCAGTGTCGGCTTCCTGGCGTGATTGGGCACATGAGGTTGCGAACACGCCCAAGCCCATCACTAATGCTAGAAGTGAATGGGGCCTGAAAGTGAAATTGTTAACACAAGAACAATAGGGCTCAATTCACATCTGTGCATTTCCTTGCATTTCAGAAATGTGCTGCACCAAAAATCACAGTAAAAAATGCACCCAGCTCCACTCTAAAAAAAATTCTGAAGCTTCTTTGGGGCGATTGTTGCGTGTAGGGCAGCCCATTCAGGTGGATGGGCTTTCCTATGTGTGATGAGTGAAAATGCTCCAAAACCCTTCCCCCCTTGCTAAAAAAAACAAAAAAACACATGTGGGAATGCGAGTTCCCGCTATGCAGAGATTTGAACCTGACTTGACAGCTGAGTGTTTCTGTCCACTCCCTCCTACGTATTTGTATAAAGATGGCAATACACTATGCAATCTGATTGTATATTGTGTATTTAGTGAGATGGGTGATCACTGATCAATTGCATTTCATTTAAAAAACGTGCAGCTGGAAATGGGTGGGTAGGTAAGAGGGCGGATGATGCAGGGTGTATGCTAATGAGGTCAGCTGGTCAACTCTTTCCTGTGTCATGACCTAAACTAAGCCTGACCAGGAAGTAAGGCAGAAGCAATGTATATAAAATCATAAAATAGTGCAGCGTAAATAGTCCATCAGATAATACATCAATAATTGTTGCATCAAGACAAAAGAATCCTGAGGAGCAGTGTTAGGTGTTCAATCATAAGCATGCAGGTGATAAGAATGAATCCAGCCACCACCGTCACTAGCAGCCTCTCATCTCCTTACTGAGACCTAAACAGGTCAGCAAGCATGTTTCCCACACCCTGGGGAAGGCGCTGAGTCCAAATCTCTGTCCACCGCTGCCACTGATATACCTCACAGACAATCTCCTCAGGTGTATGTGAATAAAAATGAGAATGATCTAGCGCTAACTGTATTTAATCATCCATTTATTGTATAAAAGAAAGAGTGTTACTCACAAATAAAGCACCTCCACTGGTGCCAGTGATAAGGCATATACAAAACATCCACCAAAAAGATGGCCACGCGGGTGACGTCAGACATGACTCCTCCCTGTCCGTGGGCGGGACTTCTTCAGCGTGAGTCTGCATTTCATTTAAACACATGCAGCTGGGAATGGGTGGGTGGGTTGGTAGGAGGGTGGATGATGCAGGGTGTGTGCATGAGGTCAGTTGGTCAACTCCTTCCTGTGTCATGACCTATAGTCTGACCAGGAAGTAAGGCAGAAGCAATGGATACGTTTAGAAACATTGATGAGGACAAGTGAAGTAAGCAACTGTAGATTTAATGGAAAGCTTTGATATTTTTGCAAAAAAATTACATTAATGCCATGGTACATAGGGGAGCTGGAATTTGGAAAAAAAAGTCACATTGAAATCTGAAAAAAGTAGTGCAGGAACCTCGTTTCAAAGTTGCTGCAACATGATTCGTGGCAATTTGAACGATTCCTTTGCTGGCAATGGGGTGCGACTTGTCATGCGATTTGGAACCGCCAAGTCGCCTGACAAATTGAACCCGTGTGAACGAGGGCTATACATACCAGGGGCAATTAAACATTTTGGGCACAGCTAGCTATGCGAGGGGCAAAATGCCAACTGGACAGGAGTCAAATATATCCTATATAGGATATAGAGCTGCACGAGGAGATTAGAAATTTTTGGAGACACTTTTTTACAATTTTCTAAGATCTCACCTCAATCTTCACTGTCCAATTCCCCTATATCAGGTCCCCACTGTGTTTTAAGAGAGTAAGCTAACTTGGAGACAGAGGGAGTGAGGAGACGATTATAAAAGATGGATCTCAATTTTCAGGAATCATCATCATCATCATATAAGACCTCCACAGTATCTATAGATGCAAGTATGAGGGACTCGGTAGCAAATTGGGACCAGAGAGCAAACGGCTTACTCTCTCCATTACTGATAACATGCAAAACATAATAAATACATTTAGTTAGCCACAGCCTAGGATCTGATACCGGTAGCACTTCAGATAAGCATTTATTATGCCACAGAGAGGTATGTTTATGAAGCCAGGGGAGATTGTCTTAGCGATTTTAGACATGGCTAAATCCCAGATTTGTATATACTGATAAGCTGTACTAGGTACATAGCTCCCAACTGTCCCTGATTTTGGGGGACTGTCCCTGAATTGGAACAAAGTCCCTCTGTCCCTCTTTACTCCTCATTTGTCCCTCATTTTGGTCTCATTTATATAGTTGTATATAAAATTCACTTTTTATCTTTCAAACAGTGTTTCCTAGTGCTAACATTTTCATCCAATTTATAAATTGCTGCAATTGTAACAGGGCCGGACCTAGTCTATCTAATCTGGGGGTCCAGTAAAAACTGTCAGGGGGGCAGAGGATAAGAGATCAGTAGGGCAGTGTACAGGGGGTCAGCAGGGCAGAGGATAGGGTCCGCAGTTTGTAGGGCTGTGTACAGGAGTCAATGTAAGGGGGCCACAGGGCGGCCAGGGGTTACTTCTGGCAGAGCAGAGAACAGCTGTCACTTCCAGCAGTGCAGAGGCTTTGGGGGGACACACATTAAATCTGCGGGGACACAGCCCACCCCAGCACCCCCCTAGATCTGGCCATGATTTGTAAATTTCAAAATCCAGTATAAGGGAATAGTAGTGGTAAAAAAGCACTTTTGGGTTTAAAGTGTTATTAAACCCAGGACCCTGCATTCGCTATATCTGGCCTCCGACAGTACACACAACATGGAAATGCAATCATTTTAGTAAATATAAATTGTTAAATACCTTTTCTCATCAGCAGTTAGAGCAGTCTTGTGAATTCTATCAGTGTCTGATTAAAGCTTGTATGAGGAACTTCCATTCTCCCCTGATTGTCCTACGAGGCTGTAGGACCTCTGACCTTCTGTCTGGACAGTGCTGATTGGCCCTGTACTGATCACATGCACTCTCACTAGAAAAAAAAACTCTGTAGCAATACACACCAAACTGAGCATGTGCAGTTTGTCCCCAAGGCTCTGATGGTTGTAAAACTGTAAAAGAAGGGGAGGATCAGAGAAGACAGGATCAAACATCCTTTTTACACAATACAGAGCATTAACCCTTTAGGTTCTTCGGTGAATATAACAAGCATGATGTACTGCATATAAAGACTGATTTTACTGTTGTGGGTTTAGTAACACTTTAATCTTTTTTTTTATCATTCGCCTATAAGGGGGCATGACAGAGTGTGTGTCCTATTCTAAGGAGCCCTGACCAATCCCCAATTGGATTGGCAAGGGGTAGGTCTCCTTAAATACCCAGGATCAGCCCAGACTGGAGGAGGAGTTCGGGCAGAAGTTGGAGAGATGAGATAACGTGGAGGCTGTGTGGCCCTGGGAGCCCCCAGTCTGGGGGGGAGGGTGACCTCAGCCTGGGAGAGCTCGGGTGCAGCCAGGAGCAGAGAGATCTTGGTGGCAGGCACAAGGGAGAGTGAAAGGACAGCTGGATAGAGCGCTATTGGAGAGATCTCTGAGAGGAACTACAAGTCACAGGTGTCAGGGAGTGACACATACCCTGGGAGGCTGAAGGAGAAGCATGGCAGAGTGGATTGGGCTGAGAGACAGTCTGGGGAGGATGCAGAGGCCAGCATGGGGCTGTGGTGTCACTGTGGCAGTGGAGAAGTCCGTCGCAGCCAGGAGGGCTGACAGGGCCTGGAAGTGGATGGACTGGGAGCACTAGTCCATCAGGCCGGCTAGCACAGTAGTACTTTTTCTCCACTTTGGGGACCAACTGTCCCTGCCTGTAATGGGTGGTCCGGAGGTCCTGCTTCAACTACAGCAGGCCTCACCATGTGCTAGTTAGGCCAAACAAGAGGATATGGAGGCCTGGTAAATATCCTTCCAGGTCTCACCTATGAGAGTAAGTATTGTGCAGGAGAGAGGAACAGGAGTCTGAGAAGCAAGTGATGTGCTGTAGAAAGAGAAAGGAGTGTATATACTTGTAGCGGGGTGCTAAATTTGTTAGGCTGTTAGGCAAAATATATTTGCAAGACACTACTGGTCTTGCTGTAATTTGTAGTTTCCTGATTTATGGATTCCCTCCTTTTAGTGCACTTCTCCACTATGTCAGTGGGTGGCGCTGCTGCCTAGGATATGGGTGAGATAAGTCACAATATTCCAGAACATTCTGGAGTGATCTCATTCTTTTCCTAGCCAATCCACTCAGTGCAAGTGCATTGTGGGTAGGTGGGAAGAGACCATATATGGGGAGGAAATCATGTGATCGGGGCAGTGCGCAGTCGGTGAGAGTCCAGCCCAGCTCCTCTGGGGTAGGCCCCAGTCGCTCTCCCAGTTCGCTGGGAGGGGCCTGCGTTGTAGAAGCCTCATGGCAGCCAGGCCAAGGAGGGGTATATACCAGAGAAGGGTGGATGGGTGTTACGTGAACGTGACTCACCTAACCGATCCTTTTCTTACTCTAGTGAGGTCTTACAAGACCTTATAACACTGAATAGAGTGGGTATAGGATCCGTCGTCGCGGTGGGTGACTGTATCACCTCTTCACGTGATTTTCCTCCCTTAGGTATTTAGTCCTTTGATGTTTAATGTCGTTCTGGTCATCACAGAACGTTTATATAAAACGGATTGTCGGATTGTTTAAATCGTGGGGCGATGTTCATATATGTGAGGAAAGAGAAAGAT
>BLSH010345930.1:2452314-2486142 GCA_018402905.1 Glandirana rugosa | reverse complement strand
TGTCCTCAGAGCAACAGCACAGACAGCAGTAGTAAAATAATCTATCTCAGGATGCAGGATCAGGTCTTAAAATGGCTCAAATCTGTCCCTCACGCAGTCAGCTACCTTTCCCTACACTAACCCAAGGAGCATGTGACTGCAGCACTGTGACTCCAGCTTATAAAGAGGCTGGGTCACATGATGCACCGGCCAATCACAGCCATGCCATTAGTAGGCATGGCTGTGATGGCTTCTAAGGGCAAACCAGTGAAACACTTGTTGATTGGCTGCCCTGCAGCTTCTCAACACGTGGAGTAAAATAGCAGAACCCCGGACCGAACCCGAACGATTTTTGAAATGTCCGGGTCCGTGCCACGGACACCCGAAAGTTCGGTACGGACCCGAACGTTACAGTCCGGGTTCGCTCAACACTACTTATTACACTTTTGAAGGTACTGGAGCACCAGGACAGAGGAATTACCCACAAAATGACACCATTTTGAAAAGCAAACACCTCAACGTATATTCCATCAGGCATTATGAGTCTTTTGTACGGTTCATTTTTTTCCACAGTTTTCGGAAAACGTGGAAAGAAAATGAAAACTTATTTTTTTTTACACAAAGTTGTCAATTTATATGGTACGTACTCGAGTACTCTTATGGGCTGTAGATAGGTACTTGGGTACTCTGATGGATTAGTAAAAGGTACTCGGGTACTCTGATGGGCTGGTAAAAGGTACTCGGGTACTCTGATGGGCTGGTAAAAAGTTCTTGGGTACTCTGATGGGCTGGTGACAGGTACTCGGGTACTCAGATGGTCTGGTAACAGGTACTTGGGTACTCAGATGGGCTAGTGACAGGCAGTCGGTTACTCAGATGGGCTAGTGACAGGTACTCGGTTACTCAGATGGGCTGGTGACAGGTACTCGGGTACTTTGATGGGCTGGTGACAGGTACTCAGGTACTCTGATGGGCTGGTGACAGGTACTCGGGTACTTTGATGGGCTGGTGACAGGTACTCAGGTACTCTGATGGGCTGGTGATAGGTACTTGAGTACTCTGATGGGCTGGTTAAAAGTACTCAGGTACTCTCATGGGCTGGTGACAGGTACTCGGGTACTCAGATGGGTTGATGACAGGTACTCAGGTACTGTGATGGGCAGGTGACAGGTACTCGGGTACTTTGATGGGCAGGTGACAGGTACTTTGATGGGCAGGTGACAGGTACTCGGGTACTTTGATGGGCTGGTGACAGGTACTCGGTTACTTTGATGGGCAGGTGACAGGTACTCGGGTACTTTGATGGGCAGGCAACAGGTACTCGGGTACTCTGATGAGCAGGTGACAGGTACTCGGGTACTCAGAAGGGTTGGTGACAGGTACTCGGGTACTCCGATGGGTTGGTGACATGTGCTCGGGTACACTGATGGCTTGGTGACAGGTACTTGGGTACTCTGATGGGCTGGTGACAGGTACTTGGGTACTCTGATGGGCTGGTGACAGGTACTCAGATGGGCTGGTGACAGGTACTCCGGTACTGTGATGGGTTGGTGACAGGTACACGGGTAATCTGATGGGTTGGCGACAGGTGCTTGGGTACTCAGATGGGCTGGTGGCAAGTACTCGGGTACGCAGATGGGCTGTTGACAGGTACTCGGGTACTCAGATGGGTTGATGACAGGTGCTCGAGTACTCTGATGGGCTGGTGACAAGTACTCGGGTACTTTGATGGGCAGGTGACAGGTACTCAGGTACTCAGAAGGGTTGGTAACAGGTACTCGGGTACTCTGATGGGCAGGTGGCAGGTACTCTGATGGGCAGGTGGCAGGTACTCTGATGGGCTGTGACAGGTACTTTGATGGGCTGTGACAGGTACTTTGATGGGGTAGTGACAGGTACTCTTTATTGGGGGGCAATCAGTGTGATTGGTGCACACAGTAAGCGGTAACGAGCTGTTACCGATATCTCCTCCTCACACACGATAGGTGTGTGAAGAGGAGAACCCGGTAACAGCTCGTTACCGTGGATTCTGCTCATTCTGTGACCGGCTGTGATTGGACACAGCCGGTCACGTGGTAAAGAGCCAATATGACAGAGCGGCGAAAACAGGGGGATGTCATATGATGGCCTGTTAGCATAGGGAGTGCACCTTGCTGATGTATAATTACTATACGCCGGTAAGGAAGGGGTTAATGACTTAACCTAATTTAAACAAAAAATACTATAAGATGAGATAATATGTGAAACAGTGATAAAAGTGCTTGAATCAATAGCAGATTTATTATTTTTTTATGTAAAATCCGATGAATATCCGCTTTTGATTCAAGCACTTTTATCACTGTTTCACATATCGCATATTATTGTATTTTTTGTTTTTTTAAATGAGGGATAGTCATTCATGCATATTTGTCTATTTTTGCTGCATAGCTTCTTGAATTAGAGCACCATTTTTTATTATTACATATACACAAATACATAGGGCATCCCATGATGGGAATCATTGTGTTTTCAGATCGAGGAGCAACAGATGGATAAATACAGAGATTGCAGAGGATAGTCAGCCAGGAATAAAGCTACAGAAGATGTCAACAGAATGTAAGAGGGAAATGGAAGACATTGCACACAATGTAGGAGGCAAATCTAACCATTTATAGACCAAGCCCAATACAGCACATTAGAAAAAGCAGTAGTGGGGGAACCCTCCGCTCATCTCTCTGCTTTACTGTCAGGGATATGTATACAGCACAATGCATGGGTGGCTCTGTATACAGCACAATGGATGGGTCTCCCTGCATACAGCACAATGCATGGGTAGTTCTGTATACAGCATAATGCATGGGTCTCTCTGTATACAGCACAATGCAGGGGTCTCTCTGCATACAGCACAATGCAGGGGTCTCTCTGCATACAGCACAATACAGGGGTCTCTCTGCATACAGCACAATGCAGGGGTCTCCCTGCATACAGCACAATGCAGGGGTCTCCCTGCATACAGCACAATGCAGGGGTCTCCCTGCATACAGCACAATGCAGGGGTCTCTCTGCATACAGCACAATGCAGGGGTCTCTCTGCATACAGCACAATGCAGGGGTCTCTCTGCATACAGCACAATGCAGGGGTCTCTCTATACAGTACAATGCAGGGGTCTCTCTATACAGTACAATGCAGGGGTCGCTCTGTATACAGCACAATGCAGGGGTCGCTCTGTATATAGCACAATGCATGTGGGTTGACTCTGTAGCAGCACAATGCAGGGGTCTCTCTGTATACAGCACAATGCAGGGGTCTCTCTGTATACAGCACAATGCAGGTGTTTCCCTGCATACAGCACAATGCGGGGCTCTCCCTGCATACAGCACAATGCAGGGCTCTCCCTGCATACAGCACAATTCAGGGGGTCTCTCTGTATACAGCACAATGGAAGGCTCTCCCTGCATACAGCACAATGAGGGGTCCCTCTGTATACAGCACAATGCAGGGGTCTCCTTGTATACAGCACAATGCAGGGGTCTCCCTGCATACAGCACAATGCAGGGTCTCCTTGTATACAGCACAATGAATGGATTTCTTTACAGCACACTACAGTGCAGTCATCTTTATACAATGCTTGGCTCTCTATATACACCCCCAATAGCTAGTAGTATTTTGCATTGTTACTGTATTGCTGGGATTTGTAGTCCTCTATACAATGGTGGAACTACCAGGGTTCTTGCACCAGGTCTTTGAGGCTTCTATTTCCACCTCTCATTAAATACACACATTTTCTGCCAAATCTCAGCATATAACAAGCAAAAATAAAGCATTCCAAATTGCGGTACACCACTGGGATATTAGGGTTAGTAGTTCCTTGATTTTTACCTCCCTGATCTCCATGTCAGATCTCATGGTACCTCTCTGCACACCACTCCCAATTCTATGGCTGCCCTAGCACCAATTAAAATCATTACACACAGCAAGGAGCAATGATGAAAATTCAGGGATAACTATTACACAACATATAACTGAACCAGAACTTGCAGCAGACTTGCAGAATGTTTGCAAAGAAAGTTGATCTGTAGTCATGCAAGGCGGACTTGCTGCAATTGTGCAACAAGCTTGGCAAGTCTAGCAATAGCTCAGCAAATCATTTTCAAACTTGCAGCACAATTACCTGCTATCTGGGAAGTCAATAGAATCTTGGGAGTGACACAGGGCACAGAGCAATGCATGCAGCACTGTGAAACCCGAATAGCAGCACAAAAGCACTTTCTATTGGAGCACCTTATAAAGTCATATTTTGGAGCACTTTAAGCCCAATGACACTTTGCAAGACAGATATATAATTATCTTTATAAAAAAAAATTTTGTGTGGTTTATATTTTTTGGACTGCATTTGGGACATTTGTTTTGCAGATTTTTTGCACAAAGTATTTTTTTTTGTCCATTCAAGGTACACTATATTGTCAAAAGTATTGGGCCATCTGCCATTGCACATTCATGAACTTTAATGACATCCCAGTCTTAGTATGTAGGGTTCAATATTGAGTTAGCCTACCATTTACAGCTATAACAGCTTCAACTCTTCTGGAAAGGCTGTCCACAAGGTTTATGAGTGAGTCTACGGGAATGTTTGACCATTCTTCCAGAAGCGCATTTGTGAGGTCAGACACTGATGTTGGACAAGAAGGCCTGGCTCACAGTCTCCACTCTAATTCATCTTAAAGGTGTTCTATCAGGTTGAGGTCAGGACTCTGTGCAGGCCAGTCAAGTTCCTCCACCCCAAACCCGCTCATCCATGTCTTTATGGACATTGCTTTGTGCAATGGTCCAAATAATTTGGTGAAGGGGGGATTATGGTGTGGGGTTGTTTTTCAGGGGTTGGGCTTGGCCCCTTAGTTTCAGTGAAGTTAACTCTTAAGGCATCAGCATACCAAGACATTTTGGAGAATTTCATGTTCCCAACTTTGTGGGAATTCAGACCCCTGATGTTCCATGAGGTAAAAAGGGGGTAACATAGAGCAAAGGGAAAGGAGGAAACATAAGGCAAAGGGAAAGCACACGCTCCAGGGAGGACGTCCTCCCAGTAAACTGCATGGGACCAAGGATAGAACATAGAGCTGTGCAATTCTGGCTTAAATGAGGATCACTCATTTTTTTGCTTAGAATAGATGTAGCGGACAGCGGACTACAGTTATCTGCACTAGAGAATTACCCTGTCCATTTTAGACTGTTGCTGTGTCCCTCTAGTGTTGGAATCAAATGACTTACATCATCTCTCTGAGCTAATTGGAGAGCACTGTAGCATTTGTAGTTTTTTGAATAGACATCCTAGGGCTGCAGAACTATCCCTGGACCACACATCCCTGCAGGCCATCTGCTACGAAAAAGAATCTGCTAAGAAAGAATTCTGGGAGAGGCTATAAAAGGGCCAGCAGCCCGGTCCACGCTCTCTCTCTTCCCGGGCTCCATCGGGTGAACACCTCTCTGCTGCTGTGCGAGAGGGCTGCGGCCTACCATATGGTGACTCCAGCCCGGCCCAGACAGGCCCACTGCTTATTGCTGTCTGAGGGATATCACCGCAGTGTGGCTGTTACTAGACAGACCAGAGGACATACAGCTTCCCGGAGCCAGTCGGTCATCTCCGCTCATCTGTCAGGGGAACGA
Source organism: Glandirana rugosa (assembly GCA_018402905.1). Classification (NCBI taxonomy): domain Eukaryota; kingdom Metazoa; phylum Chordata; class Amphibia; order Anura; family Ranidae; genus Glandirana; species Glandirana rugosa. The sequence continues at coordinate 2,480,519 of BLSH010345930.1, read as the reverse complement.
CTCATCCAGAATCACTCTTCAGGAGGTTCATAAGCTGTTCTTCAGTTGGTGAGAGGGCATCCGCCCAGTAAATACAAACCCTGTTCTGTCACATTGCATTGGACACTGTATAGAAACATCTTACTCTTGGGATTACTTCATTACATGGTATAGAACACTGTTTACAGATATCTTACCCTTGGAATTACGTTAAAGATTACGGCTAGACAGATTAACCACTTGCCGACCGCCAATCGGCAATTGACGGCGGCAAAGTGGCTCTGTAACGCGGATCGCCGTCATATGACAGCGGCCGCGTGATTGCGCCTAGTGAGCGCGTGCCGCCGGAGGCGCGTCCGTGCGCTCACTGTGTTCGGGGAGGGCCAGGGAGCGGATGCGGCGGCTTCGATTGCCGCCGGCTACCCACGATGGCCCCCCCGGAGTGAAGGAACGGAGGTCCGTGTATGTAAACCCCAAAAATGAATTCTCATCATCCGTAAACGCGACCACTTTTGCGCAAACCAATCAATAAACGCCGATTGCGATTTTTTTATCGCAAATATGAGGAAGAATATAAATCAGCCAAAAACGGTGCAAAAAAATGTTTTTTTATATATTTTTTTTGGATTTGTATTTTAGCAAAAAGTAAGAAATTTGTTTTTTTTTTTGCAAAATTGTCGCTCTTCTTTTGTTTATAGCGGCGATCAGAAATGACGCAGAGGTGATCAAATACCACCAAAAGAAAGCTCTATTTTGTTTGGGTACAACGTCACACGACCGCGCAATTTTCAGTTAAAGCGACGCAGTGCCGAATCGCAAAAAGGGCTCCGGTCCTAAAGCTGGAAATCCTTCCGGTCCTTGTTCTTCTTTGCCTACACGCCACTGTGCCATAATCAGGATACAGTTTATTTGAGCTCCAACTGCTGGTGAAGACAACTGCAGGCCTTGCATTCTGGACACTGCTGTTTTTCTACTACTTAAAGGGACCCACCCCTGATACTTATTAAACCTGGTCTCACAATAGGATTTAAGGTGTAATAGACTAGCCTGGGATTCCCCTTTAGTGGTGATATAATATACAGTAATTGGTGGTTTAATTCTGAATCATTCATTGATCCTATTGCTGCCTGTTCCCAATTAAATTGACATTCTGTATCTGTGAGTTTAAGTTGTAATCCAATTGCTTTTGATGATCTTCTCACCTGAGTCTTGACTGTTTAGTTAGGACTCAGTTGACCTAAATTCTATTACTAAACTCTCCTTCTGAACCAGTAAAATCAGAAAGTTAGAAAGTCAGGTGGGCTGGAAGGTTCACAGGGTCACAGAGGCGTAGATGAACAAATAAATCTAAGCAACCCCCAAGGGGGCAGTGCTATATTAGGGGGCTCGTTCAGGATGTTCTCTGCTGCAGGTCCTAGCCAGCCTAGACACTAGCCACAACGAGAGAGAAAGAGATGGACCCAGCTTCTGCAGTTGCCTGAGGAAGAGCACAAGGAGCTTGGATGGAGCGAAGCACTGTTCTGGAGGTCTCAGGGAGTGAGTGCACCGAGAAGAAGATCCAACAGTGGGTGAGAGCTTTAGTGCCAGAGCAGAGGGCCTACATTCTGGATGTAGAAGTAGAGTTCACTCTGGACTATGTTTGGGTGTTTATGGAGTGGCAAGAGGAGATACCTGCCTATTTCCAGGAAGTAGAGGTACCCCTAGCTGAAGGGGTAATTGCTCGGGTGATCCCACTGCAAGTGGGGGAAGAGGCCACCGAGGGGCAACCGCCACTGAGGGCCAAGGTGGGGCATCCAGGAGCAGCTGGGGCAGATTTCTGTGGGGCTAATGCTCCTCTTGCCTCATTCTACACTGACATGAGCCAACTAGTTGACAGTTTGGTGAAGAATGGATCCGGGAATGCAAACCAAGGATAGTGGAGCTGGGGAAGAAGGAGTTCGAGACCTGGATGAGTCAGGCCATTGAGGCAGTAGAAGAATAGAGTGTCACAGAGGCTGTGAAGCGACAGCAGCTTAGTGAGAGCCTCTGAGGGCCAGCTACCAAAGTAATCTGCAATTTGCGGATGGGGCATAAAACTTGTATTGCTATGGACCACATAGATGCTCTGTATGCTGTATTCGGAAGAGTTGAGATGGTTGCGGATCTTTCATACAAGTTCATTTAATTCCTTTATTTATCACAAAAGGTAACATGGTACAGGCAACTGCACAAGCAAGAGTTATTTTTGATGCGAAAACATAGATCTTGCATTAGCTGGGTTGTTGATAGCCAAGACTGGAACGGTGTTCCAGAGACAGAATCTAAGCATCCTGTCATTCAGAGCTTTTGCCAAAACCCATAGCAAGAAGGATAATTACATTTCTCAGTATTATATAAAAAAAAGAAAAAATTAGAAAAAGGTAGAAAAAGCACTTATAAAGTTAAGAGTAAGGAGTCGTATGTCTGGCTGGTCATTCCAAGGAGAAAGCATCCACGTCTATCCACGTCGAGCTGACATTCTTATAATAAAAACTAGGTGGACATGAAGCTTGATAACAGGACAAAGTCGTGGACTGCCTATCAGACTGAAAATGGACGCAGACTAACTACCTTGTAGACCAGAAATGTGGAACTATGTGCAGGAAACATCCAGGGTAGGATGTAGAAGTCGATGCCATGAGTATTGATAAGAAAGAGAGGAAAAGGGAGAGAAGAGAGGGGGAAAAAAAAGGGGGGGGGGAGGGGAAAAAAGGAAAGGGGGGGATGTGAAAGGGAAGGGGCCCCATAAGGTTAGCAAGAGATTTGAAGAGGACATATGGAAGCATCAAAAATATAAAAGAGAAACTGATATCCGCGCGCCCCATGCCCGGGCCCCCTACGACATCACCCAGCGAAGCCTCTAGTGCGGAATCTCTGCGAGGTAGGCATCTGTAAAGTGCTGCCATGGTCTCCAGGTCTCTCGAAAGATCTCCTCTTTGTTGTGAAGAGTAGCGGTGAGGTCTTCCATGTCTCTTAGCTCGTTAACTTTCATACAAGTTCAACCACACTCACAAACAGAGAGGGGGAGTACATTTCTCGAGTGGACAGAATGCTACACCAGATTATCCTTAAGAAGGGTATCAACCCAATGGATGCTGATCAAGCTCACTTGGACTGGGTACTACAAAGGGCTTGTCCTAACCATCCCATTGTTTTGAAATTATTATTGAAGAGAACGCAGACAATTCCAACTTACCCTGAATTGATGAGAGAAGTACTGGAAGAAGGAGCCCTGTTAGAAGAGAAGAGTCAGGGAATGAAAGAGCTGGGTGCCAGTGGAGGAAGGAGAGAGAAAGTGTCTGCTCGGGCTGTCCATGCTGAAGCTGGTTTCTCGGATGAGGACGGTCAAACAGAACCAGAGCAAGAAGGGCTTACTAGTCCTGACACAAAAAAGTGGTTGGCTAATCAGGGCCAGTCGAGTTAATGACCCAAGTTGCCCAAGCTCAAACCCAGATGTATCATGCCTTGATGCGAATAATGGAAACCCAAGTGAAGGTACAAGAGCAGGGACTTCACCAGGGAGGGTCAAAGCTTTCCCAAAGTAAGGACAAGAGATGTTTTGGATGTGGAGAAGTTGGGCACTTCCAGGCTAGATGCTCCAAAGCTGGGATTAGCCCACCGGAAGTGACGCAAAGGCGCTACAAGCTCCAACATACGCGTTTCATCATCAAGGCCACTCCAGATATCTTGATGATGAAACACATAGGTCGGAGCTTGTAGCGTCTTTGCGTCACTTCCGGTATGAAGCCGCGGAGCGCAAATCATCCCGGACTTCCTGGTTTTAAATGTTTAACCACTTTGAAAAGATGTGAGTATGTTTGCAACCGTGTAAACTCAATAAGACCTTTATAAACGGAATTATACTATGGAAGCATCTTTTCTATGCATGTGGATGAGACGGAGGGGACAACTTTAACCACTTGCCGCGGCGACAAGGTGGCTCGATATCGCAAACCGCCGTTTACGACGGCGGCTGCGATATCATGCACTGTGAGCGTGCGCCGCCGGAGGCGTGCCCGCGCGCTCACTGTGTTGGGGGAGCCAGGGAGCGGGTGCGCCCCCTGCAGTGAAAGAACGGAGGTCCGTGTAAGTAAACACGGATCTCCGTTCTGTGAGATGGGGAAGGGCTGTGATCACAGCCTTCCTCTATATGGAAGCTGTGATCGCTCCCCTTCCCCTGCTAGGGCCCACACACAGTTAGAACACGCCCAGGGAACATACTTAACCCTTAGAGCGCCCCCTGCAGGTTAACCCCTTCACTGCCAATGGCATTTACACAGTAATCAGTGCATTTTCATAGCACTGATCGCTGTATAAATGCCAATGGTCCCAAAAAAGTGTCAAAATGGTCCGACATGTCCGCTGCAATATTGCAGTACCGCTAAAAATCGCAGATCGCCGCCATTACTAGTAAAAGAATAAAAAAAAATAAAAACCCCAGAAATTAATTCTCATCGTCCGTAAACGCGGCCACTTGTGCGCAAACCAATCAATAAACGTCGATTGCGATTTTTTTTTATCACAAATATGAGGAAGAATATAAATCGGCAAAAACCGATGGAAAAAAATGTGTGTTTATATTTTTTTTTTGGATTTGTATTTTAGCAAAAAGTAAGAAATTTGGGTTTTTTTGCAAAATTGTTGCACTTCTTTTGTTTATAGCAGTGATCAGAAATGACGCAGCGGTGATCAAATACCACCAAAAGAAAGCTCTATTTGTGGGAAAAAAAGGACGCAAATTTAGTTTGGGTACAACTTCGCACGACCGCGCAATTGTCAGTTAAAGCGACGCAGTGCCGAATCGCAAAAAGGGCTCTGGTCCTAAAGTGGGAAATCCTTCCGGGGCTGAAGTGGTTAAAGAAGCTAAGAGGAGAGGCTTTGAAAGGCGTGGATCTGGGATCTGCTGCAAAATACTGTGAATGTGGAATACCCCTTCGAGGGGCGACTATTTCCGGTGAGTGCATTACTTAAGGGGTAGCAATGATAAGAAGCACCAGCATTCATTTTTACACTAAAGAAGAGCACCTGTCACTTTTCAAAGAGACTATGTTAAAAAATAAATTTTGCTGTTTTTGGCTCGGTTTTTGATTTTTTGTTTCTTGCACCGCAACTTATATGGTAAAGTTGATCCAGGGTGAATCCGATTGCCTCTCGGGGAATCAGGAAGGAATTTTTTCCCCCGTTATAGCAAATTGGATCCATGCTTTGCTGGGGTTTTTTGCCTTCCTCTGGATCAACTGTGGGTGAAGGATTGTATATGGGATTATTTGGTTGTATGTGTGTGTGTGTGTATGTATATATGTGTGTATATGTGTATGTATATATATGTATATACATCTTTTTTTTTTTTTTGGTTGAACTGGATGGACTTGTGTCTTTTTTCAACCTGACTAACTATGTAACTATGTAACTATGTAACTTTGTAACTATGTATACTTGATGTTTACCAAGACAATAGTCACTTTAAAGAGTTTGTTAACCCATAAAAAATGCTGCTCCTGTCTCTTTAATGTGCAAGTAGCAGCATGGTGCTTTTGCTTTTTAAATTATCCCTCTGTGTCCCCTAAAATACCTGTTCGATTGACTTCCACCTGTGTACTGACTCCCCCTGTATATAGCTTATCTTGAGAGCCCCATGGTCTATGCAGGCTATGTCACTCCCAGCTCTCCTATCTCCTGTGTGCCTGTCTTTAACTCCCCCCTCCCTCTGCCTCTAGTAGCTTCTCCTCTGTGCTCTCATAATTAACTCTAAAAGCTCTGACTCCTCTGTATTACAAGAATAAGTTCCCTGTGTCAGAAATATTCTTATATGACCTGCGATCATGTATGGAGGGGTTAGGTGGGGTAAGGGGGGCTGGGGGTTTTTTTGTTGTTGTTTTTTTTTTCTCCCCTCTTTCCTCTCAGCTCGATGTATGCCTACGATAAGAATGGTTGATGTAAAGCTAAAAAGGAAAGAGGAAACATGCTGAGTAATAAGATTAAAGTGGTTGTCAACCTGTGACAACCACTTTAACCTACAGGTAAGCCTATAATAAGGCTTACCTGTAGGTGCACTGCATATCTCCCAAACCTGCACAGTTCAGGAGATATGCTGAGTTCTGCATGCACCGACGTCATGTCGGCACATGCGCAGTGAAGAAGCGGCCTCCGTGCCGTTTCTCCACTGACCCTGTGCTGTGACCGGCGGCTTCCACGCTCATGCGCGGGACTGACGTTGCCAGTCACAGAGCCGGGGTCGCGGCCCCGGAAGGAAGAGGGGCAGAAGATGGACATGGCCTGGAGCGGGGACATCGCTGGACGCCACAGGCTTCGTTTCCAGGTAAGTGGCACATAATGGGCTACTATGTGATGCATAGTAGCCCATTATGCTTCTACTTTACAGGGTTATATTGAGGAAGTAAACCCAATCTGGGTTTACTTCCTCTTTAAGATGGTCTCTTGGAATGTTAGGGGATAGGGTGCAAGTAAGAAAAAACAGGCAGTGCTTGAGATATTAGAATTTTACAAACCAGAGATAATATTTTTGCACGAGACCCATCTAGCACGTGAGGATACAGTATTGTTTGGTGGGTCTAGATTCCCATTTCAACTCCATTCTGTATTTTCTACATATGCACGAGGGGTTAGTATACTAGTCTATCGTTCGGTACGATTTCTCTGTAAGCAAAGTGTTAAAGACCCTGCGGGCTGGGTTATCACGTTATGGTGTTCAACAAATGATAAAAACTTCCTGCTAGTAAATGTCTATGTTCCCCCTCCTTATAGTGATGAGGTGTTAAAAAAAGATTTTGGGGAAGATGGTTCATTGTCCAGGTCTACCCACATTAGTGATGGGGACTTTAATAATATAATGAATGGGGAGGAGGATAGACATTTTAAACCAGCTGGAACAAAGAAACCATGTAAAACCAGGTTTGCTAAACAAATACATGAGATGGGAGTAATGGATCCCTGGAGAGTGAGACATCCACTAAAAAGGGAATACTCCTGCTGCTCTAGTACATTTGGGTCACTATTGAGAATGTATTTGGCTCTGGGCAATGAGAATTTCTCTCATTGGCTGGAATCAATACAATATGGCCCTAGAGGGCTTTCAGATCACTCCCCACTTATACTATTCTTGGAAACTAAAGAACATTTAATGGCACTGCCTGGAAACTGAACCCACTGTGGCTTTTGCTGGAGGAGAACAGGGTGGAGGTCTCGTTGGGTGAAATTTTTGATAATAATAGGGGTTCGACGTCCTCACTTGTTGACTGGAACTCCATGAAAGCTTACCTACGTGGAGTGCTGATAAAAGAAATATCAAAAATTAAAAGTCGGTTCAGACAGAGAGAGCAGGAAGTTATGTGTCTGGTAAGCAAGGCAGTACAGGAATATATTATAGACCCCACCATATAGAGGCGACAGGTCTGGCAGGAAGCCCAAGAAAAATATAGGGCCATGTCTATCTAAAGCGGAGAATAGCAGATTCTTTTTGAATCAAAAACAATATGAGGCAGGGGAACAGGTAGGCCGAATATTATCGGTCAAAGTGCGAGCCCAAGAAGGCCCAACAACAATAGCAGCTGTTAGAGATCTATCAGGCATAATAAGATATGACACAAGTAGTATACAAAACATATTTGCTGATTATTACATTATATGAGTCTAGGGCCTTAGAAGTGACCAGTAGAATAAAGTCATTCCTGGATAAAGTGAATTTCCCTAAACTTAAATCTATGGAGAGGGAGTATCTTGATAGCCTTATATTTCTGGAGGAACTAAAACAGGCGATATTACAGACACAAAATGGTAAGGCACCAGTGTGTTGCGTTTGATATAAAATATATTTTATATGAACAAATGATTTATCTATCAGACTTTTTTACATTTTTTGTTGTTTTACAGTTTGACAGTTGTCTCTATAGATACTGTAAAAAATTTTATATTTGTTATGGCAGAGTGCCATCTTGAGGTAGAATTTGGGAATACACAGGCATTGGGATATTTTTTTTTTCGGTTACTCCGTCGTCAAGGTACGCAAACCATTGTCAACACAAGCCCATATAAATGTTTCCAGAGATAAGCTCAGCTCACTCTCACCATGCATTAACATTGAAAAGACTCATCTGTAAAGCCAAGAAGAAAAGTGCCTGGTCTCCAGAAGAATCATTGTCAACGGAGATCACAAACACAGTAATTGAAGCTAAGTAACATTCAAGTGTATTTCTACTGTTACAGACTATAGTTTGATTGTTGATTCTTCCTGAATCTTATCGCCCCATTTCTCTCCTCACCTCGGATGCAAAAATTATTGCCCGGGTGCTGGCAAATAGACTATCAAAATATATTAACAATTTAATTAATGAAGATCAAACTGGATTTATTCCAACTAGAACTGCCTCCACGAACATACCCAAAAGGCATTTGACATGGTGGAATGGGAATACCTGTGTGCTGTCCTGGAAGCCTTTGGTGTAGGACCCGGCTTCATGAAGTGGGTGAAGATAATGAACTCAAAGGATAAAAATTAATAATACCATATCCGAATCATTTACACTAACTAGAGGAACTACACAAGGGTACCCCTTATCTCTGCTGCTATTTGCCATGGTTATGGAGCCCTTAGCACAAGCCATTAGACAATCTTCCAAGATAAAAGGATTTTGTCGCACTGGTAGAGAAGATAAAGTAGCTGTCAGGACCCGTGTTGCTGCTTGGCTCACCTGCAGGTGGCAGTGTTGCTTTCAGCACCAGAGGGTGTAGTTCTGGTGGCCACCAACGGGTGTCTCCCAGCGGATGGACTTACTAATCATCAGGCTGCACCTGACATGATCTGCTGGGAGTATATAAGTCCGCCCTTCACAAAGGGTCAGGGCTTCAGTATTGCTCTGCAAGCCGTGTTCCTGCCTGAGCCTGTCCTGTCCTCTGATCATTGTTCCTGTACCTGACCCGGAGCCCTGTGACCTGCGTCCTGTTGCTGCGTACCTTCTGTTCGCTTTGTCCCCTTTCTCTACCGGTATCCTGTTGTGTGTCTCCTTATTTGTATAGTTAGTTAGGGCATTTGCTGAGTTTCTTGTTTCTTTTACATTTCACCTTGTTTGTTTATTATCATTGGTGCTGGTATTGGATGCATGTCATTTTCTTTAATAAATATATATTTTTCACTAATCCCTGTGGTCCTTATTTCTGTAGGTGCAGCCAATTGATCTGTTTACCCTCACTGGATGCTTGCATCCCTGACATAATACTGAAGCCATACTATCAGATCAGCTGGGAATTAGGTTTTGGCATTTGTTAATTGGTGCAAGATGCAGTCTGAGGAGGTTGTGTATTTTGCTCTGCTTATAGAAGAATACAGGGAATATTGCTGCCAAATCTTGAAAGAGCAGACTAGGGAACAATTGCTGGAATATATCCGTCTGGCTCATTCTCTGGTGCATCAAGGCAGCTTTTTGTTTGAGGAAATTCAGCCCCTTATTCAGATCTGTGCGGAGTTAGCATTGTCTAACATTCCTACTGATGGTGATGATTATAATCCGCCCTTTAACGTATCTCAGGTGGTGTCATTGTCTGGCTATTAGAGGATGATATAAGCTATTTTTTGGAACATTACTCTGTGTATTCACAAAAAGCTCTGTTAGATTGTATCAATGCAGTACACTCTTTAGTTAGACAAGGAGAGTGTATATTGACATTTGTTCAGCCCTTACTCCAAGCTTGGTTGGATCTGTCCTCCTCAGTATCTGATGACATGCATCCATCCACTAGCCACCAGTTTGTTCAGAAATCCTTCTCTCCATTGACCATAGCAACTCCCCAGAAAACTTCCTCTGTATCTACTCCTCCCTTCCCATTTCCTCTCTGTACTGCCATCTCTCCTCCAGCCACTGCACCCACTACTTACAGCCCTGCATCTGCACACAGAATTGCAGTGGCTAAACCTAAGAAGAATCAGAAGTTTATTCCAACCCGCACAATCATACCACTATCCAATCCTGCCACCACACCTGCCACCTTGGTTCAGCCCATGGAGATTGGACCTTCTGCTTCTCACCGGCCTGTCGCTATCCCACCTGACTGTAGTGATTCTCTGTCCACCACCCATGTTGCCCCTATGGACTCTTTGCCGGTTAATCAATTTGACCTCACTGATCCTGATGCCCTGCCTGGTGGTTCCATTTCTGATACCCAGCCTACTGTTCAAGTGTTCGCTGCCCAGACTGCTGTTCCAGTGCCCGCTGCCATGCCTGCTGCCCAGCTTGCTGTTCTGGTACCTGTTGCTCAGCCTGCTGTTCTAGTGCCCACTGCTGTGCCTGCTGCCCAGCCTACTGTTCAAGTTTTTGCTGCCCAGCCTTCTGATCCGGTGTCCACTGCCATGCCTGCTGCCCGGCTTACTGTTCCAGTACTTGCTGCCCAGCCTGCTGTTCCAGTGCCCACTGCCATGCCTGCTGCCCAACCTGTTCCGGTACCTACTGCCATGCCTTCCGTCCAGCCTGCTGTTCCGGTGCCCGCTGCCATGCCCGCTGCTGTGCCTGCTGCCCAGCCTACTGTTCTAGTGCCTGCTGCTCAGCCTGCTATTCCAGTGCCCACTGCCGTGCCTGCTGCCCAGCCTACTGTTCAAGTGTTTGCTGCCCAGCCTGCTGATCCTGTGCCCACTGTCCAGCCTGCTGATCCTGTGCGCTCTGTCCAGCCTGCTGATCCTGTGCCCGCTGTCCAGCCTGCTGATCCTGTGCCCGCTGTCCGGCCTGCTGATCCTGTGCCTGCTGTCAGGCCTACTGATCCTGTGCCCGCTGTCAGGCCTGCTGATCCTGTGCCCGCTGTCTGGTCTGACGATCCGGTGCCCGATGTCCATTTTGACGACGGGTGTCTCCCAGCAGATGGACTTACTAATCATCAGGCTGCACCTGACATGATCTGCTGGGAGTATATAAGTCCGCTCTTCAAAAGGGTCAGGGCTTCAGTATTGCTATGCAAGCCGTGTTCCTGCCTGAGCCTGTCCTCTGATCATTGTTCCCGTACCTGACCCGGAGCCCTGTGACCTGCGCCCTGTTGCTGCGGACCTTCTGTTCCCTTTGTCCTGTTGTGTGTCTCCTTATTTGAATAGTTAGTTAGCTAATTAGGGCATTTACTGGGTTTCTTGTTTCTTTTACATTTCACCTTGTTTGTTTATTTTCATTGGTGCTAGTATTGGATGCATGTCATTTTCTTTAATAAATATATTGTTTTCACTTATCCCTATGGTCCTGATTTCTGTAGGTGCAGCCAATTGGTCTGTCTACCCTCACTGGATGCTTGCATCCCTGATAGTGATGGTCCCTGGGACTGGAGGAGAAAGTGCTGGAGCAGGCTGGGAGAGGAATGGTGGACAGTCTATGGGAGCCTTGGGAGTCACTCAAGGGAAAGGAGAGTCACTACCAGAGAGCAGGTTGACGGGACCTGAAGAAGATGGGCTGGGAGTTGTAGTCCGTCAAAGGCCCGGTTAGCACTAAAGTACTTTGCTGCACATTCAGGGGCCTGTGATCTCTGGCCTATAATGGGTGTTCCTGAGATTCTGCTGAAACAGGGTAGGCCTCACCATGTGCTAACCGCGGTTAAGAGAAAGGTATAGAGAAGCCTGATAAAGTTCCCTTCAGGCTGGAAACTAAGTTCTGAGCCGGAGAGAAGCAAAGGAGTGTAAAGTGGAGAGTTCTGTGTAGTGAGAGAACTGTAAGAGTAATGGTCAGCAAGTAAAGTGCCAGAGAGTTGAGAGGGGCAATAGTCTGCAGAGGGAGAGTTTGCAATGAAGTAAACGTATACAGGCTTGTATATGGAGTCCTTGTAACAAAATTCTTTGGGCATCCCACAGTTACCCCTTATCCCCATCCAAGTTATTTCCCCCAAATAAAACAACAAAAACAAGAGCTGGTCTAGTCGTGTCTCCGGATGTGTGATATATGGTGCGCGATTGAGGTTGGCTATCAGGTGAACCACTACTATCTGACACTCTCAAGGGAGCACTTGGCTACACATAGACACAGGGCAACTTCTTGTTATAATACAGTGTGGATGGGAACTTTTTATACAAGTGGCTTAACAAGCACTTTAACATAAGAAGTTCTCGTATACTTTATTGCACTTACAGCAACAGTCACTTTATTTACTGTTGCACAAAGGTCACTATATGCTATATGGATTGTGTATTTTCAAACGTTTATTTGAAGCACCAGTCACTTTACATACTGCCTACACTATTTGAAGTAAGGTGCATTCACATTATCAGATATTTATTTAAAGCACCAGTCACTTTAGGTATTACACCATTGTCTGCACCAGCACTCAGCAAAGCTGCAGGGAGCCAGAAGTCTGCCAAGATCCACCTCATGGAAAAGGAGGATGGAAAGGCAGCACAGGGAGCTGCAGGCAAGAGCAAGCCGTGGCCCGGAAGTGCCTTTCACCTATTATGGGGGCTGACACCAGGCTAGCCTTAGTTGTCCCTGGTATACTCCCATGCTCTCACCTCTGGGGTGGGGGGGGCCTGCAGCTATGTTAGGGGGGCAGGAAGAGTGACTGTTGGTTGTTTCCTCTTCTCTTGCAAATTCCCCAAGCGGTGCTCAGGAGGTCTCAGACAAACCACCTTCTACATCTGCTAGCACTAGTGCCTCTAAAAAGTGTGGTAATTGCGGTGAAAGATTGTCTAAGTCTCACACCAAGCCATTCTGTTATCGGTGTATTCACAAACTGGCTGGGAAGGAGGCTTCAGGATTAATGAAAGATTTCCTCAAAAGCGTTCAAGAAGAAATGTTGGCCACTATTCAATCTTTCCGCACCTCTGTAGCTACACCCCAGGTTTTAGACACAGAGGAATTCACCCTTAGAGAGGCCCCCTCTTCTCAGGAGAGCCTACTCTCCAAACCTGGACCAAGCGTCCACTTTCCACTCTCCCAGCCCCCAGCTCAGATCAGGGAAGAGGAGGAGGTGGTTGAAACGGAAAGCCAGGCAAAATCTGAGCCTAGTTCAGAGGAGGAGGAGGGGGGTCCAGGGCTGGACAGTGATGTAGAAGACATCAAGTTTACCAGGCATCTCTTTGGCCTGGAGGACTTGGAAGGACTTCTTCAGACTATCTATACTTCTGAAGAGATTCCTGAACTAGTTAAAGATGCCTCTGCACAAGATAAGATGTACAGGGGGTTGATCAAAAATCAGTCTAAGGCGTTTCCCTTACACCAGTCCTTGAAGGACTTAGTGCTTCAGGAATGGGAGTTTCTTGAAAGGAGTCTGGTTAGACCTAAAACTTGGAAAAGAACGTTCCCCTTCAGGGAGGAGGAAACTGAAAAACTCCTTAAAGCGGAGGTCCGCCAGGGAAAAAAAAATAAAAGTCAACAGCTACACATACAGTTGCTGCTGACTCTGAATAATCAGACACTTACCTGTCCTGGAGTACAGCGATGCCAGCACCCGCCGTCAATCTTCGGATCGGGGGTCGGGTGCAGCCGCGTCCATGGTGGGTAAGGGAACCCGGACGTGTAGCATTACAGCTTCACGCCGAGCACCTTACTGCGCATGCGCGAGGCTTCGCTGCGCCCTGCTATTGGCCAGGTAGCCAGTAGCAGAGCAAGGAGGGAGGAGGAAGCCGGGCTGCTGACGTCAGCGGCCGCGGCGGCCGGCCCGAGCTCCCAGATGTGTGGAAAAGGACACCTGTCTAAAGACCGGTGTCCTCTTCCCCCTCCCCCCCGAAAGGTGCCAAATGTGACACCTGAGGGGGGGAGCAATCCAACCAGCGAAAGTTCCACTTTTGGTGCTCTGATTAATTCGGCCAGGAGGGCCTTATGGGTTAAAGCCTGGGAGGGCGATCTCACTTCAAAGGCCAAACTCTGTGGTCTGCCATTTGAAGGGTCTCTGTTGTTTGGCCCGAGTCTAGACAGGGTTTTGCCAGGTCCTCAGAGAAGGGGAAGACATTTCCTGTCAAACCCAGAAGGGAAAAGTATAGAAAATTTGTTCGAGGCCCCCCGGGGCAAAACCAACAAAGGTCTAAAGAAGAACCCAACAAAAGATGGGGGTATGGTAGAGGTAGGCAAAAAGGCAATTTGCTTTTTCCCTCTCAAGGCCAAAACACCAAAGACACCAAGTGATGCCAGAATCAAAGTAGGAACAGGCTGTCTCAGTTTGTCTCCCAGTGGGAGAAAATGTTAAACAGCCCTTACATTATCAATCTGATCAGAGAAGGCTACCGTCTAGAGTTCTCGTCAGAGCCCCCACTTATGGTCACTTTGACACGTCCTGCCAAGGATGCATTAAAAAAGAAAGCCCTACTAGAAGGGATTCAGGAACTGGTGGAACAACAAGTAGTAATTACAGTACTAAAAGATCAGCGTTACCAAGGCTTCTACTCCACATTTTCGTGGTACCCAAGCCTTCAGGAAAGTACCACCTGATCATAAATCTCAGGAATTTAAACAGGTTCCTAGAATACAAGAGGTTCTCTATGGAGAGTATTTACTCTGGGCGTGAAAAACCTCTTAAAGGATGTGTTCATGACTAATCTGGATGTCAGGGATGTCTATTTGCATGTCCTGATCTTTCCGGAACATGAGGCGTTCCTGAGATTTGCGGTAGTCACCCAGGAAGGGGTGCTCCATTGGAAATTCGGGGCACTTCCCTTTGGGCTAGCGGCCAGCCCAAGGATCTTCACAAAGAGTCTTGCAGAGGCAGCGGCTTATCTCCATCTCTGGGGGGTAGCATTAATCCCTTACCTGGACAACCTGCTCATCTTCGGGCCATCAAGGGCGCAGGTGGAAGCAGACACCCAAAGGGTAATCTCTGTTCTGAAAAAACTGGGCTGGCTGGTGAATATGGAAAAATCCTCCCTGGAACCAGCTCAGTTCCAAAACTATGTAGGCTACCAGGTAGACTCTCAGGCTCAATAACTCTTCCTCCCAGGGGAAAAGGTGGGAAAAATCGTCACAGCAATCGAAAGGCTTATAGGAACCCCCGTGTGTTCCAGGAGGGAGATCCTCAGGGTCCTGGGACTCATGTCAGCCCGCATTCCAGCAGTTGTTTGGGCACCGCTGCACTCAAGAGACCTACAGTTTTTCCACCTTTCCTCTTGGGACAAAAAGAATGAGTCCTTAGACGAGAGTCTAAGCATTCTCCCTCAGGTAAAGTGCTCCCTGAAGTTGTGGTCAGTTCCAGGCAATCTGGAGAAAGGCAGACCCTGGAGTCAGTGGGATCCGATAAAGATCAACACAGACGCAAGTGCCAGGGGATGGGGAGCCCATTTAGAAAAAGCCAAGGCTCAGGGTATCTGGAACGAGGAAGTAGCCAGGTCCTCTTCCGACCTCAGAGAGCTCAGGGCAGTGGGCGAAGCATTAAAAACCTTTGAAAACTCGGTTGCAGGCAAAGAAGTCCAGATTTGCTCAGACAATGCTATGACTGTAGCTTATCTTAACCGGCAAGGGGGGACCAGATCCAGAAGCCTTCTAGTCCTGGTGAAGAAGATTCTGGGCTGGGCCAAACACAGGGTGGTTTCTTTGCCAGCAGTACATATAAGAGGCATAGACAACCAGGAAGCGGACTTCCTCAGCCGTCAATCTGTCGGTCAGGGAGATTGGGAGCTCTCTCTCTTAGGAAAGAGAGTCAGAGGGCCAGGATGCTCTAGCGCAGAGCTGGAATTTCCAGTTGGCCCAGACCAGAGTTTTTTCATCTGACGGCCTGGTTAGTGAGCGCCAGATCCTTAGGGGTAAAAGGGTGCTCCGACAGAGCGATAGACACTCTCCTGAGCAGGAAGGAAAATTTACTTTAAAGTTTGGAAAATCTTTTGTACTTTGTAAACAAAAGCAAATTGCTTCCACCCCCGTTCCTATAATCCTGGGATTTCTTCAGGATGAAGTAGAGAAGGGTATGGCTGTCAACACTCTTATAGCACAAGTGGCAGCTCTTTCTGTTATCCTTGACGCTAGGATAGCAAAAGAACCCTTAATTAGAAGATTTTTGGTTGCCAGAGATAGGGCTACCCCGTCACAAAAAATAGGTTACCGCCTTGCAAGGCCGGACTGGGAATAAAAGCCAGCCCTGGAAATCATTTCATACCAGCCCCATAGCATTTTTATACCAGCCCAACAGCATAACATCATTATTTTTTTGTTCACCAAAGGGAAAACCATGCATGTTAAAACACATTTGAAGAGTGTATTATAAAATGGCCGTTTTCAGTACAAATATCAATATTTAACCTATAAACATGTAGTTAGTGCTATTAGTCAAAAAACATATTTCTCCATTTACATGAAGGTCAGGTTAATATAACCCATCACAGAGTTCCCCCATATATCAGGGTCTGAAGGAATCGCCCTTACAGTGCAAGGGAACTCTGACAAAAAGGGGAACATTGCAGATCATGATCTAAGGCGGGACTCTGATATAAGGGGGGTCTCTGGTCACCACTGTAAGGGTGAATCCTGCAGACTCTGATGTAAAGGGGAACTCTGGGAATGTGGGGAGAGCGCCTTCTGCAGAAAGAAAACACTAAGGTAAGGGGGGGGTTACTGATATAAGGGGGCCTTGCAGCGCTGTCACTGACCTCCTCTCAGGTGCACCATACAGGGCTCAGTCAATCGGCTCCAGCTTGGTGGCTCTGGTTTTAACCCATAGTCTCCTCTCCAGTCCACACATGTCTGACTCCTCCAGTGACCCCCATCCTGGCAGCTCTCCCAATCTTGACTGCTCTCCAGAATCCCCCCTCAGAGACTGCAAACATGATAAAAGACATAAAAGAGATGGTTAGAGGTTGTGGACATGATACACAAAATGGTCAGAGACTGCAGACATGATACAGGCGATGGTCAGAGACTGCAGGCATAGTACAGGAGGTGGTCAGAGACTGCAGATATGATAAAAGACAGAGATAGTCAGAGACTGTGGATATGATACAGGAGATGGTCAGAGACCGCAGACATGATACAGGAGATGGTCAGAGACTGCAGACATGATACAGGAGGTGGTCAGAGACTGCAGACATGATACAGGAGATGGTCAGAGACTGCAGACATGATACAGGAGGAGGTCAGAGACTACAGACATGATAAAAGATAAAAGAGATGGTCAAAGGCTGCAGACATGATACAGGAAATGGTCAGAGATTGCAGACATGATAAAAGATAAAAAAGATGGTCAAAGGCTGCAGACATGATACAGGAGATGGTCAGAGACTGCAGGCATAGTACAGGAGGTGGTCAGAGACTGCAGACATAGTACAGGAGGTGGTCAGAGACTGCAGACATAGTACAGGAGGTGGTCAGAGACTGCAGACATAGTACAGAAGGTGGTCAGAGACTGCAGACATAGTACAGGAGGTGGTCTGAGACTGCAGACATAGTACAGGAGGTGGTCAGAGACTGTAGACATAGTACAGGAGGTGGTCAGAGACTGCAGACATCGTACAGGAGGTGGTCAGAGACTGCAGACATGTTACAGGAGATGGCCAGAGACTGCAGACATGATACATGAGATGGTCAGAGACTACAGACATGATACAGGAGATGGTCAGAGGCTGCAGACATGATACATGAGATGGTCAGAGACTGCAGACATGATACATGAGATGGTTGGAGGCTGGGGGATGGTACAGGAGAGGTCAGAGGCTGGGGGATGGTACAGGCTGCGGAGGGGACAGGTCCAGTCTTACCCTGGCCAGCCTGTAACAAGAGGATCGCCCACGGCTTTACTTTTTAAAATGGTGCCGCCCGGCACCATCATCGTTACATAATAGCCGAACGTCTACGGACTTTCCCGAGCCCGTTCTGAAGCTAGCCGGGCTCGGGAAATCCCGCACACGCTCGGCTATTTTCGGGAAGGCAAGCGCATGCGAAGTAGCCGGGCGGTGTCATTTTTAAAGTACAGCTGTGATGAACCTTCAAAGTGGCCCCAGGGCAGCCACAGGTGGCCGGCCCTCTGGGAAAATTCCTGGTATCCCGGTGGACCAGTCCGGCACTGCCACCTTGGGACCTAACAAGGGTACTAGAGGCATTATCTAGTCATCCCTTCGAACCTTTAGAAAAAATTTCATTCAAATTTCTGACTATAGAATTAGCCTTCCTACTGGCTATTACTACGGCCAGACTTACAGGGTCTGCCCATAAAAGAACCCTTTTTGTCAATCCTACCACATAGGATCATACTTAGGCCAGATCCTATGTATCTGCCCAAGGTATCAGCAGCGCTCCATAGGACTCAGGTAATGACACTACCATCCTTTTGTGAGAACCCAAAGAATGAGGGGGAAAGGAGATTTCACTGTTTAGATGTCAGGAGGTGTCTCCTCACTTATTTGGAGAGGTTAAAAGAAGTTAGAAAATCAAATCATCTTTTAATCCTCTTCTCTGGACCGAGGAAGGGACTTCAAGCGTCAAAAACCTTCAGTCTCTAGGTGGATAAGGCAAGCCATTACATTAGCATACGAGAGCTCAGGCATACCTGCACCAGAAAAATTGAAGGCACATTCAACTAGAGCCCTAGCAACCTCCTGGGCTAAAAAAGCAGGAGCCTCCTGGGAGCAGATTCGTAGCCCAGCCACCTGGTCCAGCCAAGACACTTTCCTGAAGCACTACCGCGTGGAGTTCCTTTCGCAACAAGACCTGGCCTTCGGTCAAAAAGTGCTACAAGCAGTGGTCCCACCCTAAGGTAGGCCCGTGGATTTCTTTATTATCCTCTCAGGTGTTGGCACCCTGGAAGGTGAGATGAGAAAACCGACGCTTAGACTTAACAGTAAGGATGTTTCTACGAACCTTCCAGGATGGCAGGCCTACTTCCCGTCCTGTATTGGGTGGAGGAGAATGTATACATTAGGAGGTAAGTACCTAAGTGTTTCAATAAACCCTTGTGAATCAGTTGGGAGAAGTACTTTACAACAACTGAGGAGCAAGGGTAAGGTGGGGCCTTTTAAACAGCTGTGCACTGATTGTGTTTCCTGTAGGGAGGAGCCTATCATCTCTCAGGTGTTGCTGTCCTGGAAGGTTTGTAGAAACACCGTGCCCAGTAAGTATAACCTGGTTTCTTTTACATCATGTGGATGGCCAGGTGTGTGGGGAAGAGATGGCACCAGCATGCAGTATGGGCGTACCATCTATGTAAACATTGTTGGTGACCAAGTACACCCCTTCATGGAAATGGTATTCCCTGATGGCAGTGGCCCCTTTTGGGAGGATAATATACCCTGCCACGCTGCAAAAATTGAAAAACAAGCCTGATCCATGGAGGCCCCACCTCGCAACTTACAGGATTTAAAAGATCTGCTGCTGGCAGCTTGGTGCAATATACCACATCAGACATTCAGGGGTGTAGAGACATCAGGCCTGAGATGAGTCGGGGCTCTTCTTTGTCTTTTGGCAGCAAAAGGGGGACCTACCCAATATTAGATGGGTGATCATAATGTTATAGCTGTTTGGTGTATTTTTCAAGCCAACAGAAGCAAAGAAAAATCAGCAGACATCGGTAAGGTCATAGATGATGAATTTCCCATACACTATTGTACCCTCCTGACATTCATTGAATTGGATTACAACAGGGACAATAAAAGAGCGATGACAGAAATCCTCCTGTACAATGACAACTCAGGGCCAGGCCATCCCAGACCTCTTTGTCTGGCACATCTAGCCTTTCCTCCCACAGACTGGCAGGTTGCCCTCACCAAAGATGGCCTCCCCGTCGCCTCCTCCAGTCATGTGACCGGCGCCCGCAGCTCCCTGTACGGATGCGCACGGAGGGTTTGGTGAATGCTGTTTTGTATTTGCTCCCACAATGCATTGTGCGCTCCGCGGGAAACCAAAATGGCGAAGGTGTGTAACCGAACCGGGCCGTTAGCTGGGTCTGTATAGAGCGGAGCCATCTCTCCTCCCGCCCCGCCGAGGTCCGGTGACTGAGCTGCTGGAAGAGCTGACTCGTGTTTTCGCTGTGGGGGGCGCTCTGCAGCACTGAAGTGACCGAATGAGGTGAGTGTGACCCGGAGAGGAGGAGGGGGAGGCCCGGCCTCCTGTGTGCTGAGTGGCCGGGGAAATGAGGCGCAGCAGGCCGGGGCCCTCCATTAGCAGCCTCTCCAAGAGGGCCTGTCACCGGGGCTGTGCAGCCCATTGTTCCTTAGAAATGAATGGTGAGGGCTGTGTTCTCCTCTGATATCAGGGGCCATGCTGGGCTGACCCCTTCACAGAACAGGCCTGTATAACATGGAGGGACCCTTATAATGAACCCCTCCATTAAGTACAGACTAAACCTGGGTAGAGTGGAGTGAGCAGTAAGGCCTCAGTCACACAGGACATGCACAACCCCATGCAGGCTGGACCAAGGCTCCCCAATATGACAGCCATGTGGGTGCACAGCCCCAGTACATCAGTGAGTTTTACATTGTGCTGCATTGCCATGTGTGAAATAGGCTGCTCAGCGCTGCCAGACCTGCAGTCCCCACAGCCTCCTCTCCTCTGTGCGCTGGAGGTTGAAGGTCCCCTGACGTCATCAAGGCCATAGTCCGGCTTTTGATATACGAAGGCTGATTGGCAGTCCATTGCCAGGGCACCATCTGTCAAGGGGTCAGGTAGGTAAAACTGCTTCTCCTGTCCCCTAGACAGGAACCAGCAGTTAGGCCGGCCATACACAGTTGGAATCTCGGCCGGTTCAGGAGGAACCGGCCAAGATTAGAACCATTAATGGGCAGGCTGAATGTACCAAGTTGATAGCCGCTAGCGATGATCATTGGTGCAAACGTTATTGTGTCTACAAACTATGGGAATAGATTTAAGGCATTTTTATTTATTTATTTTTTACCAGTAATGGCAATGATCCACGATTTCTATCGGGACTGTGATATTGCAGCGGACAGATCGGGCACTTTTGACACTTTATTTAGGACCACTGAAATCTATACAGCGATCAGAGCTAAAAAATAGCCACTGATTACTGTATAAATGTTATTGGCAGGGAAGGGGTTAACACTGGGGGGGGGCAATCAAGGGGTTAAATGTGTTCCCTCAGCGTGTTCTAAATGTGTGGGGCCTGGGCTGGCAGGGACATGACAGATCTCACTGTTCCCGAATACAGAGAACAGTAGATCTGTCATGTCCCCTGACAGAACGGGGACCGTGTTTACATTATGCCGCCTGCCTGTGTGAACCGCCGTAAATATACGGCGTTTCACGCAGGGATGCCAACCTGCTGCAGTAAATGTACATGAGCCAGTCAGGAACCCGTTAAAATGGATGTAAACCCGATTCATGAAATTTGAGCTGGGCACATAGATCTGTAGAGTTTTCTTATCTATTTTCAAAGCATTTTCTCATAGCTCTGTCCTGCTCTGTACCTCTGTTATCAGCCATCAACTTTTGACAAGCTCTCCTAGACCAGGAGATAGAAGTGTGTGTTGGAGGAGGCTGCTATAAATAGATTAGTATACTGCTTGTCGTCTAAGAACAGAGCTCTGCATGTGTGGGGAGAAGGTGTGCCTTTCTTCCAATAAGCTGTCTGTGTCCAGCAATAACCCCTCCTAGAGGGAAACGAGGAAGTGAAAATTCTAAGAGAATGTGCACTTTCTAAACAGTATATAAATGTGAAGACAGCATATATAGATGTAATCCTTATACAGTGGAACCTTGGATTATGAGCATAATCCATTCCAGGAGAATGCTTGTAATCCAAAGCACTCGTCTATCAAAGCATGCTTCCCCATAGGAAACAATGGAAACCCAGTTAATTCATTCCACAGTGGCTGCTTGTCTATGCAGTACTGTATGAGGCCACAGTTCCAGGGGTGCCTGGTGTATGCAATACTGCATGTGGCCAGATTTTCGGAGGTGCTGATAAGCCTCTAAGACAGTGGTTCTCAACTCCAGTCCTCAGGACCCACCAACATGCCAGATGTTAAGTATTACCTTGGGTAGATGCGGACTAGAATGCTGCTATCACTGAGCAGCAAATGATATCACCTGTGATGCATTTCAGTTATCCTGCAAACCTGGCCTGTTAGTGGGTCCTGAGGACCGGAGTTAAGAACCACTGCTCTAAGACGTCAGAATCACTTGACAATGCTCGGAAAGTGTTTACACTTTTGGAATTTTGAGAATTTCCGGCCGCCTCTGATGCTCACCAGCACCCCGGCAAACCTGGCCACATGCGGTATTGCATGCAAAAAGGCTGAATTCTACTTGTCATGCGAGACACCATTCGCAAGCCGAGTCAGAATTAAAAAATAAAAACTGCTCGTATTGTGAAACGCTCGTTAACCGCTTTACTCGCAATCCGAGGTTTTACTGTATATGGAGATTTGTTTCATCGCTGTGTATCATCTGAGGCTGTTCACTTCACTGGGTATATGTGAGGATTTACAACCACTTTAAGGCTATGCTGAATTGTAGCCATTTGTGTTTACCAGTGTACACTGAGCACGTGGGCACCAAACTGTGGCACTGGCATGCTATGCCTGTAGGCTGTAATGTGTGTGAACAATACAAAGCTGTTGCCTATTGCTTATTTCAGTCTTAAATAAGCTAGTGTTAATTGTACTGAGGTTTTTAAGATGGTGAAGTTAATGATTGTAAAGTTATATTATTATCATTATTTTTTTTATTTTTTTAAACTACTTGCCTACTGGGTGCTTTCACCCCCTTCCTGCTCAGGCCAGTTTTCAGCTTTCAGTGCTGTCACACTTTGAATGACAATTGCGCGGTCATGCAACGCTGTACCCAAATTACATTTTTATAATTTTATTCAGACAGCTTTTTTTTTGGTGGTACTTAATCACCACTGGGTTTTTCATTTTTTTGCTAAACAAAGGAAAAAAGACCAAAAATTTTGAGTGTAACAAGTTTTTCTTTTCGGTTTATAAAATTTTGTCAATAAGTATTTTTTTTACGGAATTGACATACACCACAGATGGGCACTGTTGGGGCTGCACTGATAAGTGCCCTGATTGTCAGTGCAGATGTCCCCGCTGAGGAATTATGCTTACCGTCTCTCACGTGCTGTTAGTGTGAGAGGAATGCCAATAATCGGCATTTCCTGTTGACACTGTGATCAGCTGTGATTGGACACAGCTAATCACATGGTAAAGAGCCTACGTCATAGGCTCTTTACCATGATCGGTAATGCTCTGTGTCCCTGGGACATGGAGCACCACTGATGGATGAGCATGCTCAGCGAGAATGGGAGGACATCATATGAACGAGAGTGCTCCCACCCCTCTGTCATTTTACTATGTGGCGGTCGGGAAGCAGTTGATAAAAATGTTATACTTACCTGCTGTGTGCAATAGTTTTGCACAGAGCAGCCTTGAACCTCCTCCTTTTTGTGGGTCCGCTGGTGCTTTCCGCTCCTCCTCCTTCTGTGGTTGCCTCTCTAGGTGATTGCTAGGGGGGCACATGTGCGGGCTCAATCCCGCTCATGCTGTGCATGTGTCACTGACACACATAGCATGATTTGGCCCCACCCCCTGCTCCCTCCTCACAGGAATTAATAGCAGCAGAAGCCAGTGACTCCCACTGCTGCCTCCATGCCCAGTGAAGAGAGAGCAGTGCCACTGCTCCCAGGAACAGTGCTGGATTGAGATCTTAAAGTGTTACTAAACCCAGGACCCTGCATTCAATATATCTGGTCTCCCACAGTACACAGAAACTGAAAATGCAATAGTTTTATAAATTTAAACTTCTAAATACCTTTACCCATCAGCAGTGTATAGTAGTCTTGTGACTTCTATCAGTGTCTGGTTAAAGCTTGTAGGAGGATTTTTTATTTTCTTCTGACTGTCAGGTGAGGCTGCAGGACCCCTGACCCTCTGAACAATGCTGATTGGCCCTGTGCTGATCACATGCACCCTTCCATGAAAAAAATATCAATACACACCGAACTGAGCATGTGCAGAGTGCCTCCAAGGCTCTGTTCTATCACAAGATGGATTGGGGACAGTGTAAGAAGGGGGGAGGATCAGAGAAGACAGGATCAAACAGCCTTTTTACACAATGTGCAGGATTAACCCCTTAGGTTCCACAGTGAGTATAAAACCCATGTTTTACTGCATATACGCACTGATTTTACTGTTGTGGGTTTAGTAACAGTTTAAGCCCTTACAGCCTCACCTAATAGACTATTGAGTTTGTAAAATTGAAGTTTGTGGAATGCTTTATTGGCCTGAATGATTTGTTTAACCTGTCAGGCTGAATTATCTAATCCACATGGGCAGGGTGAAAGCTACTCATTATGTAAGTGATGTATTATATCTGTATTCCAACTAATTTTGTGCACACTTTTTTTGTGTTTGCTAGCAGCTAAACGGTTAATTGGGTCAGGCAGGGTAAATGTCCATGCGGATGTGGCTATGGCAGTACCTCTTTGTGTCTTCCTGTGAGCCAGGTTCCTGGCAGGCTTTGTTCTGCCTTTGTCAAAGGCAAGTTCTCCTTTTATTCATACAAATGTAACGTCTATTGGTGCAGGTGCTTTTCCTGACAACAGTATAGCAGACAAGAGTTGCTTCTAAGTTTGTGATGATTTGTGAATACAGGAAATGAATACAATATAATAAAATACACATGCACAACTTGCACGTTTGTTGGCTCTCCACATGATTTGAAATGCAAATAACACAGACCAATTTAGGCAGGAAATCTCAGTCCAAAATATTTACAGTTTTGGACCGTTAAAAGATGTTTATAGTTACCTTTTGTATATTTATTGTGATGCTGAAGAATAAATAGGTAGTAAACAAATGTTTGTTATGCTATTTGGTTTGTGTTTAGTAAAAGTATTTTACAGTGGTTGTTAATCCTGTACGTCTGATATTGCAAGGTAGTGCAGGTAACAAAAATCAGTATAAGGCCCCTTTCACAAGGTCGGGTAGATTCCAGCTTTTAGCTGCGGATAGATGAAGTTATCTACCGCAGCTATACTCTGACAATGCTTTCCTATGGCCCCTTTCAAACGCATTTAACAACGGTTTTGTTACAGATGATTTTGTGCGATTAGAAAAAATGGATTGGAATGCGTCCAGGAACGTTGTTATGCAGCTAACCGCACCTATCTGCACAAATCTGCAGCTAAACTGTGTAATCTACAGATAGCAATGGCAACAAGCATAGAAAATCAATAGGAAGCACTTCAGAAATGTCAAGAATGTTAACAATGTTTCCACCGCAGTTAAAGGTAGCAGTAGAGCTGCACGATTAATCGTATCAAAATCTCGATCTACCCCCCCCCGCCCCGCGATCTCCATTGGGCATTACCGTGATTTTTAGTGCAGTTAATGGGGTCCGACTTGCGGGGCGACCCAGCGTGACTTGACAGTAATAAAAGTCAATTCAAGTCACCTCTGAAGTCTTTACTAAGTCGGAGCGACTTGAGTCTCAGGGGAGACTTCCAAGTCTGGGCAGAGAGCCAAGTTCTGAATCACCATTGATAAAAGACGCTAAAAGAGATACAAAGTAATTTACTTCAAAGGAATGCACTCTGAATGAACTCCCCTTGTATAGATGTTTAGTTTAACCATTTAAAGACTAAATCTTTCCTGACACTTGCTGTTTACAAATAAAAATCCATTATTTTGTGCTAGAAAATGACTTGGAACCCCCAAACATATGTATATATATATTTTTTTTTAGCAGAGACCCTAGAGAATAAGATGGCGGTTTTGTATATGCAATATATTACGCCACGAGAATCGTGATCTTTATTCTAAGCAAAAAAATTGTGATTCTCATTTTGGCCAGAATCGTGCTGCTCTACATAGCAGCATGTATCCGTGGCTAATCGGAATGTAACAAATGCAAGTAATCGTTGTGCTTTATCTGGCTTGCATTTACCAACGGAGATTCTATCCGTCCGTGTGAAAGGGGCCTTAACTGTACAGCGTGAAAAAAAAATGGAAATGGAAAAAAAACCTTTCCTTCTAAAGAAAATCTTTAGGTCAAATGACCCCCAGGGTCATGTTTACCATGGTTGCAACTGTTTTGGAGTTGGGAGTTGTACATCTTACTGCTATAATGCTGACCATATACATAATGATGCGTGATCTTTTGATCTGTCGTAAATTTGATAGTTCCAAACTATTCACTTAAAAGAATGTGCTTGACAAAGTGTATTACATGCTGAAGGATCCTTGCACACTAGCTTAAAAAAAACGCTGCTTCTAGAGCTTAGCCTGTAGAAGCAGCTTAATGTTATCTTATGTGTCCATGAACATTAGGACGTTTAGAGGCATATTTGAAGCTCTGCATTCAGAGGCAGTGAAAAACTTTTGTCATACTAGATCATACCTTTACCATGAAACAAACACTTTATGTAACTTTCATTGAAACCTTTATGCTGCTGTATGATCTCCTTCTGTGTATGTCAGGCTTTACTGTGTTAAAGCTACTAAGAACTGTACTGTTTTGCAGCTATGAAGAACTGAAGTATAACTTTTGTTGCTCTGGCCCTTTAATTTTAGTAGAAAGTAAAGTTTTTTGTGTTTTTTTTTGTGGGTGGGTGGGGGCAATTTTAAGACTATAACAAGTGTTATAAATCTTAACGTTAAAGAGGAACTTCAGTCGTTTTTTTCATCTTTCCATCTTTAAAACTTCTGCCCTTATTGTTTTAACTTTGGATGGTAAAATATTTTTTTTTCTGCCAGTAAATACCTTATACAGCCCACTTCCTGTTTCTTGACTGGTAAAATGCCTCAGCGTTTGACATCATGCACCGCTCTCTGCCAGCAAGGGAGGGGGGATATGTCTTAAGAGGGCCAATGAAAGCTGCAGGTCTGGATGTGTGCCTCTATGTAAATCCAGGTAGTGAACAGGCAGCAGCTTCAGCTGCCCACAGTTAAAATGGATGCAGCCAGACTTGGTGGAGGGAGATTTCTGCAGCATATTTGGCAAGTACAGAATCCCAGTATATATAAAATATGCAGTGGTTGGAGGGAAGCTTCAGAATGGCAAAGATGGTTTTTATTACAAATTATGTGAGTAGACTGCAGTTCCTCGTTAAATATTGGTCTGTGGAGTCGGATACGTTACCAGGCTCTTACGTATTTTAGACTTGTTTAAAGATTTCATCCAAATACTAGATAAAGGCACTTCTGTTACAGCTACACATAAAGATTAAAGTGAAACTAATATCCAGAACAAGTGAGGGAATCCCTGATTGTCACCAGAACTAGTGTCCCTATTGGAAGATTTCCCCTCTATTCCTGTTCTAGGGGCAAACCAAAATTTGTTTGTTTGTTTTTTTGTTTTTTTTTTTTTTTCAATTTTGGTGAAAATGGTAAATAGGACAAACAGGGTGAATCTCCATAACAGGGTTACAGATGGCAATAAAAACCCTACAGGTGTTCTAATCTTTCTCCACTCTATCCACAATTAGAAAAACATGCCTCCAGTTATACTTTACTTTAAGCGGTACTTTTGGGGAAGAGCGTGCTGCAAGACGATGGCTTAAAAAAAAAACATCCAGACATGATGGCCCGCAACACTGTGACTAGCATGTGATTGTTACCAACCCCCTTCATTTACAGTAGCAGAATGTCCCATTTATTATAAAGATTCACTTTTCTTAAATGTTCAGTTCACTTGTAGCTTAGCTTGTTAGATTTTTATTTTCCAACTTGAAGTTGTGTACTTTTTAAATGTATTTGGCATGGTCTTGGTAATATGTTCCTTTTTTTTTTTTTTTTTTTTTTTTTTTTGTTGAAGAGACGCAACTGCTGCAGGCAAGTCACTGGTCTTTAAAAGATCCCCTTTTCGGCAGAATAAGAAGGCCTCAGAGTCTTTAACAAAATCATCTATTCGGCATGGACAGAAACCCAAGAGACAAGTTTTTAAATTTGAAGAAGGTCAAGATGTCCTAGCAAGATGGTCAGATGGATTGTTTTATCTTGGAACTATCAAAAAGGTAATGTCTGATGCAATGTATATCCTGTGTCAAAATTTCATATGTAGTATGACATGACTTAAAGTGCGGGAGTGACGTCATGCGACTCTGGCCAGTCGTGGCCCTGGAAGGAAAAGGGGCTGAAGATAGACGTTGCCTGCACAGGGGACATCGCAGGCTTCGTTTGCAGGTAAGTGACACATAATGGGCTACTATGCAATGCATAGTAGCCCATTATGCTTTTACTTTGCAGGGGTTTCTTATCAGGGTTTACTTCCTCTTTAAAGTTACTTGAGATCCTTGTGAATTAAAGCGGAGCTCCACCCACCGGAGCTCCTCTTCCAGGACTCGTCCCCCCCCCCCCCCCCCCCCCC